>CAIGQZ010031698.1:6590481-6601281 GCA_903798205.1 Danio tinwini | reverse complement strand
CTTAAAACTCATCTGTTCAAAATAACTTACTCTTTATAACTGCATACCACACTCTGTATCATGTCTTTGTATTTTATCATCTTCTCTATTTTTATACTTTTGGTTTATTTTTAATTATTGAATTATTTGTTTCTTGAAAGGCGCTTTGAATAAAATGTATTATTGTTATTTTGAGTTGAGACAGCTCAAACATGCAATTTAATCTTGACTAGCCTTAAACCTTGTTTGTGAAACCAGGGGAAAATGTTTACAATCCTTCAAGAGGTCAGGTCCACTCAAGAGGGCTCTATGATCTCTGACCTGGCTCAGTAGATTCTGAGAAAACAAATCATTTGGCACACAACACACATTATTCCAGTTTTACTCTGAAGTGGGATGACATAAAGGCTGCGGTCACACATGAGTTTGTGCATAAAGTTTTGTTGTACGGTGCTGCAAAAAGGGGCGGAATTTAACTAGATGATTAGACATTTTTTTTAAAAGTGAGCAATTGGTCCATATTTTAAATTCCTGTCCAGAGAGTTCATGTTTTGATCCTCGATTGCTCTCACGTATTCATGTGATGTGATTTCTGGTCAGAGTTCACCAAGCTTGAATGCAGCGAACTGCGAAACTAGTCACAAGGGCTTGTGCTTCTGGTCTATGGGGAGGGGTCAATGGGGAGAAAAGTGCAGTGTGACCGCATCTTAAGGCAGGGGTGTCAAACTCAATTGTTGATGAATTTTGTTCCAGCCCTGCTTCAACACACCTATCTGTATCTGCCTAATGCTGCGGTCACACTAGAATTTGCGAAATTCTGAAGTACGGCGCTGCGAAAAGGGTCGGGATTAAACAAGATGATTAGACTTTTTTAAAAAGCGAGTGATTGGTTTTAAATTTCTGTCCAGAGAGGTCATGTTTTGATCATCGATTGGTCTCACGCACTCGAGTGATGCGATTTCGCAGGTCAGAGTTCACCAAGCTTGAACTTTGCAATGCAGCGAACTGCAAAACTTGACGCATGACCTTGCGTTTCCGGTCTGACGCATTCACGTGCGTTTGAATGGAAGTCTATGGGGAGAAATGACCGCAGCTTAAAGCACTCAATGAGATTGATAAGGTGTGTTTAATTAAGGTTGCAACTAAACTGTGCAGAGCTGTGGCCCTCCAGGAATTGAGTTTGACATCTGTGCACTAAGGCAATCACATAATCTAAGCCAGGGGTGTCCAAACTCGGTCCTGGAGGGCTGATGTCCTTCATATTTTACTTAATTAAACACACTTGAACCAACTAATCAAGCTCGGTGTACTAGAAACTTCCAGGCAGGTGTGTTTAAGAAAATTGGAGCTAAACTGTGCAGGACAATGGCCCTCCAGGACTGTTTAGACACCCCTGATCTAGGCTTTTAAACATTCAATTTTATTAATAATCATAAAGGCATAAGAAAGGATATGTGTTATTTCATCCTGGAGCAGACATTCATCAGATAATTCACTCCCTTCAAGCTTAAGAGATCCCACTCTTTTTAATCTATACATTCTTGATTTACCGAAAAGGGTAAATAATTATTAATAATTATTTAGATCATAGGTCTCAAATTTAATTCCCGGAGGGCTGAAGCTCTGCACAGTTTTGCTTCAACCCTTTCAAACAGCTGATCCAAACAATCAAGGTGTTCAAAAGAGTTTCATCAGCTGTGTTTGATCATGGTTGGAGCAAAACTGTGCAGAGCTGCGGCCCTCCAGTAATTGAGTTTGAGACCTATGATTTAGATGCAATAGTATAATAACTGTTTTAAGTCACATAAAACCAAGTCAGCCTCATACCTCCTAACCCGGTGAAGATAAAACATTTCTATTGCCCTCTAGTGGCTGACTGCAGTAAAGGTCAAGAACCCTACCCTCTTTACATACCCCAACAACTAATGCATTTCTCACAAAGCTGGTTTCCATCATTTTTTGTTCTAGTCAACATTAAAACATGTTTTTTTAAGCCTAAAACTCATTAGTTTTTCGCTGTTATAAAAGCATGGTGTGAGGTAACAGTTGTGTGCATGAAATTGGGCTTACAGAAATTTGCAAGTTGCATCTCTGAAATATGCAGTCGCAACATACATATCCAAGTCTGCATCCAGATACTATTGGAGAGTAGCACGATGACGTACTGGATCAGGTCGTTTAAATAGTTGACATTGTAATGCCCATGGCTACTGGGACAGTTGGGTTTAGTGTTAGTGTACGTGTAGACTTAAACAACACACAATGTAATGGGTAATTTTTATCATTAACAGTGGTGTAAAGTAACCAATTACAAATCCTTAAATTACTGTAATTGAGTGGGTTTTTTTCTCAGAAAATGTACTTTACTAAGTCGTTTTAAAAATGTGTACTTTTACTTTCCCTAGAGTACATTTTAATGCAGTATGTGTACTTTTACTTCAATCTGCAGTCACTACTTTATTTTTTCCTGTCTATGGGGATTTTAGAAATCAGTCCTGTGCTGTCCAATCAAATCGCACATAGAAGGTAAATAGGCGCTTTATAAATGCAGCAAACTCTTTGCAATCATTAAAAATGTCCAAGAAAATGTCCAAAATCTTTTCACACATTGACCCAGAGTGTTTAGACCGCATGTCACTGATGAGAAGATGACGGATGTTTACTGTATTATGACCTAAATGGCCTTAAACAATTAGTAAATGCACTACAGAATGTTACATTTACACACACATGCACATAATACCTTTAAACCCATCAGTGTTTCAGTGTAGGCTAATACTCATTACTCATGAGTAAGGGCTACCTTTTACTCATACCTTTACTCTACTTGCACAACAGTTTTGGCCATGTAATGGTACTTTTAATCAAGTATGATTTTTCAGCACTCTTTCCACCACTGATCATTAATATATTTCTCGTTTCTAGCAACAACTGCTCGCACATGAACATCCACTTCGTATTTTACCTGATCCAGAACGTCATCGTGCTACAGGCTTCAGCGAGGGCACACTCGAAATTTGGGCTGTATTATGATACTGCACAACACAATCTTGGGCTCCAAATTGATGACAGAATCAAAAGGATGACAGCAGCCACACCTGGGACATTTTTGCTTCACTGTTTTAGATTGGAAGGAAGTGGAAATCCATTCATCCATTTTTATTTTAGTTTTTACAGTTTTTGTATAAAATGCACTGCAGGGTGTTTAATTCTTATTACAATGGTATTTAAACAAATTATTGAAAAAAAACTGTACAATCCTTGTTAAGATTATTTTGTTTGCCTATAAGGCAAAATGTTGTCAAAAGACATTGAGGAACTGTAGTTTCCATCTAGTCCTTTTGTCTTGCATATAGTGAAAACTACAGGGGTTTGACAATAAAACTGAAACGCCTGTTTTAGACCACAATAATTCATCAGTAGGGTGTAGGGCCTCCTCTGAGGCCAATCCAGCATCAGTTTGTCTTGGGAATGACAGATACAAGTCCTGCACAGTGGCCAGAGGGATTTTGAGCCATTCAGAATAGTGGCAGAAAACGTTTCCTTACTCACTCCTCCAAAACACCCTAAAGTGGCTCAATAATATTTAGTTCTGGTGACTGTGCAGGCCATGGAAGATGTTCAACTACCTTCATGTTCATCAAACCACTCTAGTCTTGATGTGTGTACTGGTGCATTACCATCCTAATACACAGCACCACCTTCAGGATACAATGTTTGAATCATTGGATGCACACGGTCCTCCACAATGGTTCGGTAGTCCTTGGCAGTGACCCAGCAGCGCCCATAGCAAGTATTGGGCCTAGGGAATGCCATGATGTTGCAGCAAAAAAATCGTCGCTGATCCACCTTGATGCTTCACTCTGGGTATGCAACAGTCTGAGTAGTACGTTTCTTTGGGGCTTCTCCACACCGTAACTCTCTCGGATGTGGGAAACACAGTGAATGTGGACTCATTAGAGAACAATACATGTTTCATGCATGAAAGACATTATGTTATTGTACACTGGTAAAAGTCAAACAGTCAGACGTCTTATATTGTATAAACTAATTATGTTTGGACCATGAAGAATTTGAGAAACATTTCTTGAAGATTTAGAGTCTGTAATCAATGTTGACATAAGGCAAGATTTGAAGTTTACTCCCGTCCCCATATGGATCCAGGGTTATAGACTGAGTCCATGTATACCAGTTATTTCTGTTGTCAAAACATCCGTTCACACCATGCCATCGCTGACTCCTTACCCTGGTGACATCTTGCTTGGTGACCTCTCGACTGACACCTGGAAGGTCCGTCACATGGAAACCTGGAGCAAATGTTTTTCTGCACTCCTTGGGATCATTTTGCTTTTGTGTGAAGTTCTCAACCTGGGAGCAGTTCATCTCCGATCTCTCTGAAGTCGGCAAGCTATTCTGAATCAACTTTGACATCTCTCTCCAGTTTGTCTGTTGGAATGAACATACACTTTCTTCCAGATGTTCAGTTCCTTGAAAATCACTTCCTATAGATCTCTCACAGTCTTTTGGAAATAATTTGTATGCTGTGGTTTTGATTTGTCGAGCATGAGGGTCAAATGTCAGTTTGGCCTCAAGCAGTGTAGTTTTGCTACTGCACTCTTCAGGACAGCCATCATACTTGACAATGTGATTGTTATGCTGATCTTTCTTCGTTTTATCCTCATAAGTCCTCAAGTTGGTGTCTATTACTGTGCTGGAAACCGTGTCGAGGTTAACATTCATCATCGCAGCAGGTTTGAGTATTTTGAGGAGGTCTGAAGACTGTTGAAGGTATGAATCTTGAAGGGAGGAAGTAATGCAGGTGGATTGTGCTGGTTCCTGAGCCGACAGAAAAGGCTCTGTGTTGTGATTGTCAGAGATGGAGTATTTCTGCAACGTGTGCTGGTCTCTGATTATGACATTATGGTCATCTTGGCAATGTTGAATGGGCAGAGATGTTCTAAAGCTTGTGAAATGCTGTACATGCTTGATGGATGAGCAATACAATCTGTTGGCAAGGATGGGTATTTTACTTCTTCTGAAACTGGATGTATAACTTATGGTTTTACCTGATAGAGAATCCCGAGACACTTCAGCCTTCTGGCTCATGCTATTGTGGAGAATACTTTGACTGTTATTTTCAGTGCGGGCTTGTGCTGATCTAGTACGTTCAGCAGATGTTGAATTTACTTGATCTGCCAAGCTGGAGAGATTTTTTTCCTTCCCTTCAGTTATGCCAACTAATGTCTGCCAACGTCGCACAAGCTTTTTTAAACGTTTAACAAGATATTTATCGGTGCTCCTTTTTCTCACATTGTTGATCAGCTTTCCAAGTCGGGTTTCCTGGAATAAAACAATTTCACTTTTAAACACTTTTTTTAAGGAGCTTTAGACCAGTGGTGTCCAAACTTGGTCCTGGAGGGTCGCTGTCTTGCAGAGTTTAGCTCAACACACCTGCCATTATGTTTTTAGTATACCTAGAAAGAGCTTGATTAGCTGGTCCAGGCAGGGGCGGACTGGCACAGCTGTTTTAGCCGGGAAAGATGAGTGGTCTGCGATGGGTAAGTGACGACCGAGGGGATTTATGGGGTTGGGGGCGCCAGAATCATGGTGGCAGGCCAGATTGGACATCAGGCCACCGGGAAATGGCCATTCCGCCCCTTAGTCCAGGTGTGTCTATTTGGGGTTGGGGCTAAACTCTGCAGAACACTGGCCCTCCAGTATGGGCATGCCTGCTTTTGCTCATTTATTCATTCATTCATTTTCCTTAGTCTCTATTTCAGAGGTTGCCACAGCAGAATGAACCACCAACTACTGCAGCATATATTTTACACAGTGGATGCCCTTCCAGCTGCAACCCAGCACTGGGAAACACTCATACACTCACATTCCCACACTACAGCCAATTTAGCTTATTCAATTCACCTGTGCCGCATGTCTTTGGACTTGTGAGGGAAATCGGAGCACCCGGAGGAAACCCACGCGAACACGGGGAGAACATGCAAACTCCACACAGAAATACCAGCTGGCCCAGCCTGGAATCAAACTAGTGACCTTCTTGCTTTGAGGTGACAGTGCTAACCACTGAGCCACCGTGCAGCCCTGCAATGCATATTATTAACTTAAAAAATAACTTTGATATATTCGCTGTGAAAATTTTTACTAAGTATCTTTATGGAACATCACTTAATATTTGACTTTATTTTGTTGGCATAAAAGAAAAATTTATTACTTTGACCCATAATTTTTTTTCAGCTATTGCTAAAAAAAGATACATGCAACATAAGACTTTGTGGTCACATTTGACAATATATAATAAATGTTATACAATATCAAATAACGAGACTTTTTTTTATTTTAATGCTTCAAATAGTTGAACATTACATAGCTGTCAACTTATTGTGATGATATATTTTCATTATTATTAATAATTCTTATATTTATTGTAAAATTGCATATTATAATAATAATTGGGCGACGCGGTGGTACAGTGGGTAGCACGTTCCCCTCACAGCAAGAACAGGTTCGAGCCTCGGCTGGGTCAGTTGGCATTTTTGTGTGGAGTTTGCATGTTCTCCCCGTGTTAGGGTGGGTTTCCTCCGCGTGTTCCGATTACCCCCACAAGTCCAAACACATGCGCTTTAGGCGAATTGGGTATGCTGAAATTGACTGCAGTGTATGTGAATGAGTGTGGATGTTTCCCAGTGATTGGTTGCGGCAGGAATGGCATCCGCTGTGTAAGACATATGCTGGATAAGTTGGCGGTTCATTCCGTGGTGGCGACCCCAGATTAATAAAGGGACTAAGCTGAAAAGAGAATGAATAAATGATAATAATCATATTATTAAATTGTATTATTGTACTTTGTATTCTAATGTATGGGGCTGCACGGTGGTGTAGTGGGTAGTGCTGTCGCCTCACAGCAAGAAGGTTGCTGGTTCAAGTCCCAGCTGGACCAGTTGGCATTTCAGTGTGGAGTTTGCATGTTCTCCATGCGTTTGCGTGGGTGCCATAGGTGAATTGGGTAAGCTAAAATGTCTGTAGTGTATTTTTGTATGTCCTGGTGTTTCAGGTTGGGGGTTAAGTGTTGGGCTGATGACCCACCTCGTGAAAATTAGATGCTACAAAATACCAACATGGTGCGGCTAAATATCAACTTCGATATAAACGGCCCTGGGAGTAAGTAATATAATGTACATTTCATTATTATTTGCTGAATTATCATTATAATTTATTTGTAACCTTCTTAATGGTGGCAAATTAATTTTTTATAGATGTATGATGTGAGTTTTTCTGAAGTTCTCACTGGTGTTGTGGTGTTTTTCTGCACAACACTAAATAAATACATTTTGAAAAATGTTTCTTACCTGACATGATGGTACACTTTAAAATTCTGGCTTGTTTCAACCCAACCCTAAGGAAGTTTGGGTTAAACCCCCTATAATTTAGAGTGGCCGTTTTGTGCTCAGCAGAATGAGCTAATACGTGTTTTATGGGATTGAGCAGCCTGATCTCACGAGGAAACGTAAGTATTTTTTATGTTTTTTTAGATCAGTGGCTAATTCGTACGAATTCAGTCGTACGAAAATGTACAATTTTTAAAAGGAGGCGTGGCACCCAACCCCACCCCTTACCCCAACCGTCATTGGGTGATGAGCAAATCGTACTAATTTGTACAAATTAGATCGTACAAATTAGTACGAATTAGCCACTAAATCAAAAAGTTACGAATTGCCGCGAGATTGCGTTGGGTCGAGTAAAGTTTTTATTTATTTTCTTGTTACTAAAATGTAATTTATATGTTTTTATTCATCATTTGTTTGTTTTAGTTGGTTCAGTTTTCAGTTCACTTGTTTAAGTTTAACATTTTCCCATATTTTGCAATTTAATGCATGTGTCAGACTGTTGAGCTACTCCTTTCTGATTTCAGTCTTTTTAATTCCTGTTTTCACACCATATAACAAAACATCAGTAATTTCTGTGTAAACAAACTAAGGCATCTTACCTCTAGAGCCTGTGTAGTCATGGGGTAACTTTCCAGACAGCATATCACATCCAACACAGCCACCATATTCTTTATCTGCTGACAGGTAAAGGTTAAGCTCATGTCACTTCAGACTTTCAGTGTGTATCATTTACATTTACTACTAATTTTCATTTAGATTGAGGTCAGTTTCTGTGTCTTTTTCAGACATGAAAGTTCATGGGCCTCATATATTTTCTCATATGTGCACCTGCAGTAGTCACACTTTCAGTCATCAGTCGTGGTTTCAAATGCAAATGTGCTTGCAAGCTGATTACTGTAAAAATCTGTGACGTAAGGCCCAGAGAGCTTGCTTTAAAAAAAAAAAAATCTCACAACAGAATAAACAAAGCAGCAGTCAACGTAAATACATGTAAAAATAACATAAAACCAGCCAATCTTTCTTTTTCTAGGATGCAACAAATTTTAAATATATTTTAGGGGGAAATCTCTGCCTTTAATTTACCTTAATTAACTCTTATGTGCTGTTGGGGATGTTTTCATCCACTCTGCACAGTAAAAAAAATCTGTAATTTTATGGTTTATTTCCGGCAGCTGGGGTGCCGGAAAAAAAGTAAAATAACGGCCGTTAAATTACAGAAATTTACTGTAAAATAACAGAAGTTGAATTACAGAAATTTACCAGAAATTTTAATTTAAGGAAGTTTCTGTAATTTAATGTCTGTTATTTTACAGTAAATTTCTGTAATTTAATGTCCGTTATTTTATGGGGGTTTTTTTGGCACTCCAGCTGCCGGAAATAAACCGTAAAATTATGGATTTTTTTTACAGTGTAGGATAATTTTGAGGGTTGTTACTAGATCGGATATGGTTGTGGCCGAATTATTTATATCATTTATTAAATTTCCCATTTATCTGATGTAAAAATCCATCAGATAATTATTTCTTTCAATTTATTTTGCATAAATCTGTTAATCAACCTCAGTCCTGATCAAAACTACTAAATTGCTTAGAAAATTACAGGATTTTAACAATTTAATTGCCAAATTCTTAAATGATGTCACTGATTTGGTGAAAAAACACACAAAAATTACATATTTTCAATATAAAAAGTAATCGTGGACTGGATTTTTAACAAAATTTTATCAGTCTTGAACATGTGAAACAACATTGCCTTTGATGGATTGTTTTTGATTGATTTGACTTTTTTTCCTCCTAATTTACTGTTGGTGGCTGTTTTTGCCCCATTGACTTCCATTATAATCACATTTTTTTATTGCAAAGCCATGAACAGGCTTTCCCTGTTGGGGTTTTACTGTTGCTCATCAGTTGGCACTATTAACCCTTTAGATGGCCTGTGCAAAAAAAGCTTAGTTTCTGAATTTTATATGGAGTATAACAGCCAATTAAAGTGTGTGTGTATCTGTGTCTGTGAATGTGTGAAAGTGTAAGAGCAGTGGCGCCCCCAGAAATTTTGTTTTTTTAGGGGTGGCCAAAATAGGCCGCAAATCTTGGGGTGGCACGCATAAAATAATGAATTCAGTGTAATGTTATATTTTTGCTTCTGGCAAATGAAATAATGTGTTTTTAATTCATTTAATTAATTACTCTTAAAATATTGCAGTTTATTCCTTGAAATAATTCAGCAAGTACATGTGCAAACCAAATAAATATATATATATAAATAACTTTTCAGTAATTTTTTACATACTTATAAAATTAATGAAGATTAATTAAATAATTAATAAAATTAATTATTTTATTTACTGTGGCGCAGTGGGTAGCACGTTCGCCTCACAGCAAGAAGGTTGCTAGTTCGAGCCTCAGCTGGGTCAGCTAAATTGGCTAAATTGTCCGTAGTGTATGTGTGTGAATGAGCATGTATGTGTTTCCCAGTGATGGTTTGCAGCTGAAAGGGCATCCGCTGAGTGAAACATATGCTGGATAAATTGGTGGTTTATTCCGCTGTGGCGACCCCAGATTAATAAAGAGACTAAGCCGAAAACAACATGAATAAAACAAACAAATGAACAAACTGAACAAAAGTCATTACTATATACACTTACTATACAGACCGTAATAATATCAATGATCCATATTCCTTTTTGAGCCACAATATTATTAATACAGCTTCTTCTATTGATGTACCTTAAGGTAAATATTAAATTGCCATTGCTCGATCGGGGAGGAGGAAGGGCAGTAAATCAGCTAAGTCAGTAGCACCAACCAATCCACAATAGTTTAGCGACGGCTTTATTCATTTAATTTATTAATTTATTGAAATATTGTGAATTTATGCAAGTAAACTAATAATATCAACAGCAAAAGATCACATTGGGGTGGCCACAGTTTACAGTTTGAGAATGACCTTTGCGCACTTACCTTGTTGTGTCTGAGAAAATCAGCTCTCAGAACTACATGAAGTAAATAAAAACACAAAGACTACGTATTTATCAAGCGGCAATCTCCCGCTCTCCCTCAGGAAGCCCATACGGAAGTAACTGAAATTCATCGAAATTCCGCTGGTCCTGGCTCCATAATAGAGCAAATTTCTATTGAGCCCACTGTTAAAATGGCCAACTTTACAGCAGAAGTAAAGGTGTTTACAGCCTGGTACAAAGAACGATTTTGGTTTATATAGCTAATATTACCCTTCGTGACAACTGTGACTCATTAATTTCCTTTATATTAGGTTTTATCAAGTTTGCATAATTGAGGGCGTGGCCACTTGAGTGACAGCTAGCGGTCCCTGGTCGCCGTCACGTCACCTCAGCTGATTAGCCACTGATCTCTGCATATTCATCGTATTTTTGTGTTGTTTTATGTGGCTTTACACAGTC
>CAIGQZ010031698.1:6576565-6590081 GCA_903798205.1 Danio tinwini | reverse complement strand
TATATATATATATATATATATATATATATATATAGATTACATAATCAAAATAAATAAAAAGACAGCTTCAACATAGAGACCTTTACAATGATATTATGATTTAACCTATCCAATTGACAACAAGTTTACTATTCAATTAGGTTCAGCTCCTTTGCAACTATAATAACTGTATCTTGACATTTCTTACTATTGATATACTGGAGCGAGTCTATATACAAATGAAAATCTATAATGGAAACCTTTAAACAAGGTTTAGAGTTATTCAATCTACATTTATGTATATGGAATTTACCAAATAAAATTAAAAGATTCATTATAAAATCCACAGATAAATTGTCCTATACGAAATAAAATATAACATTGTTGGGGGTCAAGTTACATCTAAAACCTGATTTTTTTTGGACATACAACGATAAATCTTCCCAAAACTTCTTTAAATATTGACATTCATAAAAAAGATGAACCAAAGACTCTGGGTGATTTAAACAAAATGAGCAATTTTCATCAGTCTGCATAAAATTCGATAATGTATAACTGGTAACATAAATGTTGTGAAGTATTTTTAAATGTAGTTCCCTATGTTTATTACTTATGCAGAAACGAAAAGGAAGCGACTGAGCTTTTTTCCACACAATATCTTCAAAACAAATGTTCCAAAAAATTTCCCTCTAGGCTTTAAGGCTCTGTTAAAAATTTTAATAATAATCTAATAACATTGTTTGTACATTTTTTACTACAAAAGTCTACCCCATTTAAGTATAGTACAGGATCATTTCTTTGAGTACTATATGAGGACATATGACTTCTCATTAGCATTAGCAAACCAGAGGGAATGGCTTTTGTTACAGTGTTATAATCTTTAAATTTAATAGGGAATGACCATTTTTCCATAAAATTTTTGTAAGAAAGTAAATTAGCTGATTGGTCTAAAATATCAGATAAAAAATAAATACCTTTATCTATCCAATTTTGCAGATAGAGAGATTTCCGGTTAACAGTAATATAAGAATTATTCCACAAAATTGCTTTATGGGGGGAGAAATTGTGCACATAGCACAACTTCCACGCTTTAAGAGCTTGTTGATAAAAATTAGACAATGTTACTGGTAGTTTATTACCAGAGTAATCACATGATAGTAAAAAACGTAATCCACCACTGATAGCTTCTTTTGGGTTCTTCATAAACCTATGGGTGACGTCACGGATACTACGTCCATATCTTTTACAGTCTATGGTATTTATGCACCATCAAATGTGGTTATAATGGAAGTCAATGGGGCACAAACAGCCACCAACAGTAAATTAGGGAGGTAAAATAAAATGCATCAATGCATTAATGCTGTTACTAATCGTTCACATGTCCAAGACTGATAAAAGGTCAAAACAAATCCAGTCTATGATTACTACTTATATTGAAAATACGTCATTTTGTGTGTTTTTCACCAAAATCAGTGACATCGTTTAAAAAAATTGGCAATTAAATAGTTAAAATCCTGTAATTTTCTAAGCAATTTGATCGTTTTGATCAGGACTGAGGTTGATTAACAGATTTATGCAAGAAAAATTGAAAAAAATATTAATCTGATGCATTTTACAGCAGTTTAATCCAGTGGATGTTTTCCTCCTGAACATAACAAAAAGGTAGTACATTTGAGCAGTGCACAAGGGTTAATTTAAGGAATAAATAACAATCTATATCAACACATGATTAAGCAAAAACAACATGCATTTAGAAGGACTTCCCCTACTATTACTCAGCTTTTACTCACATTGTTTTGAGCATCGACGGCCTGCATAAGCTGCTCTTTGAGCTGTTGGGGTCTTGATGCTCTTTTCATTGTCAGAAAATGACACTTGGAAAAAAAGTCCACTGATAAATGAGCAACAGCATAAGAACAAACATTATGCAAAGCCCTTTTTAAACCAGCGTCGTTGGTATGAAACTACTATACAGCCAGTGCCATTTGAGCTCAACTCTCCGTGTCCACATGTGAATGCAAATGACCCAAATGGTTTCAGCAGGTGCAACATTTTTTTTTTATACAGGGGTTTTAAACATGACTTAAAGGAGCACTCCTCCTTTTTTTTAAAGCTCATTTTACAAGTCTCCTAGAGTTAAGCTGACTTGAACTATTTTTTAATCAATTCAGCCAATTTCTTGTTCTGGCGGGGTCACTTTTAGCTTAGCTTAGCATAATGAATTGAATCGGATTAGACCGTTAGCATCTCGTTCATAAAAATCAAAAAATGATTTTTGCTAATATTCCCCAGCAGACACACGACATCATAAGACGTTAATATTAGGTTAGTTGTCAGCGTCTGAGGACAACGTTACTTTAACGTCCAATAACGACGTGAAATGATGTTGATATTTGGTTGATTTTAGGTTGTGTTGGAAAGTGACCACATTCCAATGTCGTGCCAACATCTTAAACCAATGTCATACTGACATCAAATACAGACATTTATTCGTCAGGTATGGCAACCGAAATCCAAAGTCTGATAGACGTCATAGTAGTCCACACAATGTCAAGCTGTATCATCGTCAGAAGTTGATATTTGGTTGATTTTAGGTTGCATTGGAAAGTAACTAAAATGCAACATCTGTCCGACGTTGGACATTGACGTTGTGATGTTGGGTTCTGACGTCAACCCAATTTTCATTTCCAAACAAAATGCGATGTCCCACGACGTTGGCGTACATCTGACGTCATGTTGGCGTCCTGTGCCTAACAGTTACTTCTAACAATTACATGATTAAATTCTCCGATGATACTGCCATCTTAGGCTTATTGGATAAGAACAGAGATTTATCTGAATATTTTTCAGAGATTGGATGATTTGCGAGTTGGTGCGATGATAATTTTCTAGCTTTAAATGTCAGTAAGACAAAAGAGATGCTGTTTGACCCTAGAGGAATTGGTGATCATAGGCCTGTGACCATCAATACTCAAACCATCACACAGGTCACTTCATATAAATATCTTAACGTCTTCTGTGATAACTCACTGAAATGGAATATACATGTTGACAATCTCTGCAGTAAGCTTCAGCAATGACTGTATTTTTTTTTTTCGATGTCTGAGAATCTATGGAGTGGATCCAAAATGTATGATCATGTTTTATAAGGCTGTGTTTGAGAGTTTAATAAGGTACGGCATCACAGCCTGGTTTGGCAACTTGTCTGTGCAGCTGAGATCTAAAGTGGTCCGTTTGATTCACACCGCTTGGAAAATTATTGGTGTATCAAAACAGATGTCACTGCAGAATATGTATGAACAGGACACATTAAGACGTGCTAAACTAATGGTGTGTGACGTATCGCATGATCTGCACAAGGAGTATGAGTTGTTACTTTCAGGAAAAAGGTTCAGATTAGCTTACTCACACATAGCAAATGTTTTCTGGCCCTGCTCCGGGCCAATCAATAACCATTCCTTTGGCCCAAGTAACGCAAAGAATGACTATCCTGAAGTGGCCCATAACTGGATTAAAGACAAGGGCCACATAACCAGCCAAAATCTCAGCCAATTTATCACCCTTAACTGGGCCAAAACAGGTTTATTATTGCTACCCATTCTCAGCTATAAGTATATGAACACCACCCTTTAACCAGAAACCCCAAAAACTGAGCCATAACCCAGCCTAATGTTACCTCAACAATGTAAACAATCGCTACACTGATCTGGACCACACACCTCCCATCCACAACTGGCCCAAATGTAGTTTGCCGTCATGCATGCAGTGCCATCATTGCCATGCATGGCTCACATTAGGCTGACATTATGCATGCCAGTGCCGGCAACATGCCAGCAGTGTCATAATGAGGCCACATTTGGGCTAAGCCCGTTTGCTGGGCTGTAGATTAAACAGATACAAAAAACTCATTTTATCAGGTGAGCATTAAGCTATTAAATAATAGTGGTGGCTTAAGCCTGGTTTATACTTCTGCGTCAAGTGATCGGCGTGACCCACGGCGCAAGCCTCGCGTGTAGCCGTGCATTTATACTTTTGCGCGCTGTTTCTGTTTTTTCTGCAATACACTTCCGAAACGCTAGCTGGCAGTAGGTGTTTATGTTCCTCTGTGTCGAGTTTCTTCGCTGGTGTTTTTTTTTTTCTGAACAATTTGGCTGCATCTGAAACCGCATACTTTCATACTATACAGTACGCTAAAATCAGTATGCGAGCCGAGTAGTATGTCCGAATTCATAGAATTCGAAAATCAGTATGCGAGAAGTACCCGGATGACTTACTACTTCCGGCGAGATTCTGAAGTGCGCATCCCATGCACGATACGGTATCGCATGATGCCCCGCGAGAGAATTCATGAATGGGAGTAAAGTGACGCAACTGACGCAGGCAGGTCATGTGACCATGAAAAAATGGCGAATGTAGTACGTCCAAATTCCATTCATACTTCTTACATTCATACTGTATAGAACGTACTTTTATAACGGCCGAGTAGTACGTTTAAATTCAAATGGAGTACCTACTGAGTAGGCGGTTTTGGACGCAGCCTTCCTTAATGTACAAGTGGCTTAAATTTGCCCATTTTGAGGTGGGAACTGGCAGACATGCAACAACTTTAATCATAGGGTAAACACAAAATAACAGTCTCCATCCGGAGCTCCTTCACGGGACTCCACACTTGTAAACAGTCGCTGCATCGGGCGCGCTGCTCTCACCTCTTCCCACACTCGTCAGCGCTACCAAGCCGACCAATCACAGAGCTTGCGCTATGCGTACACATAAAATTTTTTGAGAGGTGCGCGTCAACGTCGCCGACGGCCACGGCGAGGAGCTATGCGTCCACGCGTATGCTGCGCCGTTGCATACGCATGCGCTTGACGCAGAAGTATAAATCGGCCTTTAGATTGAGAGTATCTGTTTTGCCTATTTATGTGAATATATATGGAGGTGGGCATGTAACTTTTTTAAGGTGGGAGGGTAGAGACCTTGTTTGTGATGACTGCAGCTGAGGGCAAGAGCCCAAGACAAATTTCCCGAACTAGGACAATAAAGTTTTACCTTACCTTACTCATATTACATTTAATATAAAAACAACTTATTAAGGGTGACATTGCCTCCATATCATGAATTATAACTGCATTCTGATAGTGTGTCAAATTATGATCATGCATTGGTGTGGATGCTAATATAACAGGCCCGTAGCCAGCGTGATAAAAGGGGTGGTTCTTTTTTTCTTAAAAAGTGGACCTTTTTGCAGTTATACGCCTCATTTTCTATTTAACTATGAGATTTAAATACTGCATTTAGTAACATTTAAAACAGTACTTTTTTTTGCTGGATTAGCTAGTCAGATGTCATCATAACCACACTTTTTGATGTACTAAAAATATTTCCTAAAAATTTGCAATAAAGAGAAATTAAAACAAGACCAATTTTTAAAATACAAATTTATTACATCATATATCCTTAGGAAAAAATAGTAATCTGTTAAAGTTTTAAAGTAAAAACTGTAGCCTACTGTCATTTATCAGACAAAAAACAAACTGGCCAGCACATTCAAATAGCCTCAGTCAATTTAGCTGATCAATTAAAAAAAAATCGGTAAAACATAATAATAACAATAATAATAAAACAATAATAATGAATTCCTTAGAATTTTTCTAGCCTCTTTGGTAAAAAAAGTACAATTGAGAACACCTGGATATAGCTCAGGTAGATGGGTTGTATGATACGTGTGCTGAACATTTTAACTACACGAGTTCGAATCCCGTTGATGACATGACAGTTTATATTTTTGATTAATTTTGGTTATATACTGTTCTGCTACACAGATTTTAAAATATAAGCAATAATGCTTACAATGACACACACCAAGTAATAAGAATCTTTATTTGGTATGGGCATGTTTTGTTGCTGTGAAGAAGTGACGAATCTGCCAATCTAACTTGGATAACTTACATCTGGAAAGGGACACCAGTTAACACGGTCACTAGTTAAACCGTAACACCGGCTAATCAGCCTTTAACGCGGTCAGTTAGTCTATAGGGACAGATTTTCATCTGTTAGAAAGTAACTTGAGTAACTTTAGCCTTACCTGGTTTGGCAGTCTTTTTGAACATATGTTCAATATCTTGCGATAATGACGCCGCTGCCTGCCTTTTCTGCCACTCTTGCTCTTTTCGACCCACACATAGCGTTACTCAGCATGAATGTCGCATCAAAGATTCAAATGTTATCAGTGGGTGATGTCACGTGACTCGCGTTAATTTATTATCGTGGCTTTGAGGCTCCATAAATTACTGGCCATAGTTATTTAAAATTACACTATTACAATATATATTAAATTAATTATATAAGAAATATATAATATTTAATTACATAAAATAATTAAAAGGACAAATTCAAAACCTTTTGGCCGTGGGGGGTGGAATGTTTGCCTTCAGTTTTGTAATGAAATTGAAAAAGTTTAAACATTATACATAATGTTGAGCCAAAATGAGATTTTTTTTTAATTTGATTTTCTTCTTGGGGGTCCGGCCCCCAAGGAAACTGTCTAGTAAAACTCAGGCCCTCTGACAAATATAGTTGATGACCCCTGGCATAGAGAGACACTGCACACGCTGCTGAAGATTGTGGCTGTTTACAGCGGTTTAACAATAAATAAATATGAATTTGTGGCTAAATTGTTAACGGTGCCAAACAGCATTTGCCATTGAGCATCTGAAATTTGAGACTTCTTTTTAAACTAGATTTTTGTTGTTCTAAATCCAGTTTTCAGAACATAAAATTCAACACTCTAAAGCTCAAAACCAGAAATTCAGATCGTGAAACTCAGATAAAGAGCAGAAAGTAGGTCAGGGGTGATCAACAGGGAAAGTAAATGATCACCAAAACAAAAGTCAGACTAATAAGAATCACTCGCCTCATGGTCATGCACAGGGAAGTCTGAAGCCCCATATCAGGGAAGTCAAAGGGCCCTATTTGCATCACTTATTCTAACTACATGTGCCATCTTACAATAACTTTACAGTTAACTGACTGTGAATGACTTAAATATTGGACTATGAGGCCTGTAAATGAACTGTTAGAAAGCATGTGATCAAAGTCATCAATGAGCTAAAAATAAATTACTTAGGAAAAAAAGTGCAGTGTGTTACACATTTAGCTTGCTACACACAAACAGTTGTCAATTGTAAACGCGACACAGCATTGTGTGTAATAAACACCCAGCATTCTGTGCTGGAATGCAGTGATCTGCGAGACCAGCTTTAGCGTGTGATGTGATCAACAGCTGAAGCACAGTGCAGCGCCTGTGTGAGATCCGCAAACCTTTCTGGAAGCAAAACAAACGTGACCAACATGTTAAACAAGTGCTTCATTTTATTTATTAACAACTAGAGCAGCAAAACTAAGACGTAATGAAGACAAAACATGATGAATGACATGCAACAAGAGACATACAAGTTCAATTCCTCTGGAGAACAACTCGCTTGTACAGTAAAAACGTCTCCAAAACGACAGGAAAAAGAACAAAAAAAAACATCTCTCCATTGGTTTTAAAGACGCCACACGATGTCCGCCAACACCCCGGTGCTGTTTAATGTTTGTAAAAGGCGACATTTCAAAATACTGCCAAATGTGTGCTTGGACGAGACGCCAAACTTAAGAGAACACGTTGAATGGACTCCAGCCAATACATAGGAAAAAGCAAACATGAGACACCCAGTGAGACGATCAGAAACCATCACTCCCATAATGCATTAAAACGATCCCTTAAAAGCCCTTCTGTGTGGCTGTGCGTCACTGGGTAGCACATCTCTGCTCTTGTCGAGTCCACAGCTCGCCTCTTCTTGGGTCAGATCAGTTTGGGAGTCTTGAGTGTTGGAGGTCCCCGTTTTTTTTTTTTGTCTGTAAAGGAGTGTGTGGCTACACCAGCTGTACAGTGGCCGCCTGAAGGTAACCCTGCAGGAACTGAAGAGCTTCAGCTGGCAGACTGGTGCTCAACATGGAGGGAACCTGTTCAAAAGGCAACACTCAAGAGTTTAGTGGGAATTGTGGGTAAAAGAAAAAAAAAAACTACTTCTATTTCTCTGTGAATTTAGTGAGCATCTTGCAAGGGAAGTGCTACTCACCCTTCCGGGACAGGCGGTGGAGAGTTTGTGTAAGGACTGAGCCAGGAGGATTTTGGGATTGCTGACAGCGTCGCCGATGGGGTCGTGCTCTTTCTTGCCTGCAAAAGCAAGCTGGGAGAAAGCGGTCTGGTATCCTGGAGTGTCCTCGATGTCAATGAAGTGCTCATCATCTGGGATGCTGTCGTCTTCTGGCAACTCAAACAGACCAATCAGAGCCTGCAGCAAAGGAGTCCTTAAAAATTAAATAATAATAATTATTATTTAAAATCAACACAATTATTTACACAATGTTAAAGGGTTAGAGTTCATCTACATTTGTTGTTGATTATTAAACAGTCACCCTTGCCATTCCAAACCCCTGAGACATTCGTTTGTCTTCTGAACATGAATATTATATACCCAGGCTTTCTCCAGATATCATAATGTCAAATTTAAGACCTTTTTTTCAGACCATTAAGTATTAAATTTAAGACCTGCTGACGCGAGAGAAAATGGAAAAATCACAAAATTAGTGGTAAAATAAATGTATTTAAATTGAACAGTACTGAAGACAGGTTAGATGCACCATTGAACTACAGGGAAAAAACAAACAAACATCTTAAGGCTGATTTATACTTTCGCCTAGTGCCGCATTGCGCACCTCCGCTGACTGCGCGCACCTCACGAAATGGACGATGCTTTTATACTTGCAGCTTTCGCCGTTGTAATATTCTTTAAAAGGACAGGGGGCTGTCAAAAGAAACACCATAAAGGCAGTTTCCGGAAGTAGGTCATATCATTAATATCATTCAAGATTTTTAGCCATTCAAGATTTTTTTTAATCGAACGTTGATGCATCACTTGCTTTTGTTCATATCTCGTGACAGTTCTACTTATTAACGTTAAATATTAATGACAACAGAAAATGGGTTGCTCTACAATTATATTTTTTATTATGGCAAGAATAAAAGCAAAAAAAAATAATAATAATAATAAAAAAAAAGTAGTACACTTACTAAAAATACTGAGTTTTTTTTATTTTGCCCACTCAACAATTCACACATTGTTGTCTGGCTAGTTTTTGTCCTCCAAGCTAAAAAGGCAATAATGGTCCAACATTCCTGACCAGTATCCCAAATAAAGACCAGATAAACATGGAATCAGTACATTGTAAACAGACAGGTTCAAATATTAATTTTAGTTTGTAACTATTAAATAGTTTTAAATTCAAAATTGTAACGAATACATCAGTGTAAAACCTATGAATGGTGGACATAAACTGTAATATTAAAACCACCTGGGTCTCCACTTTTGCCATGGCATCTTTTTTGTTTTTAACACTTATCCCTTAGTTTATTTTTTATTTTTTACTTTTACAAAAAAACTTTCCTCCTTTCCCACTGCTGTTGCAATTTTTAGCCAAGAATTATTGGTCATCTGGTTATCTCTATGATCATGCATGGACGGATCATAAAGGTGTCTGTACAGTCATACCTGTTTCAGACAAAATCTCTTCAAAGTAATTCACATTCAACTCAAATCAAACACGATGCTGCGCAAACTGATTACGCGAAATCTGTCACTCTTGCCGAAATCATGTCGCGCAACATCCGCAAACACAGCGATGACGTCACATTTGCTGCGCACACAGAGTTCAATACCAGAAAGCTGATTGGCTATTGCATGTTGGTCTCATTTGTAATACCGCAAATTACATTTGGACTAGTGAAATAAAGAACTACAACACCACGAAAACCAAGCAACAGCAAATTATTTAAATGAGCATTAGATGTAGCATGGACATCGGAAAAATAAGACCTGTGCAAAAATATTTAAGACCTAGAACAGCGAATTTAAGACTTTAAGGCCAGAAATTTCGATTTAATTTTTTTTTTAAGACCCCGCGGAAACCCTGTATACCAGATATTGTTTTATATACAAAATATTTTAACTGAAAGAGCTCCCTTCTCCATAGACAACAAAATTCACGACTCAAATTCAAAGTCCAGTGAAATATCAAATAAACATCCTCAAAACAGACCCAACGCCTCCAGTAGATCAATTAGAATAATGTCAAGCTTCAAGAATATTTGTGCGCACAAAACAAAATTGACTTTATTCGACAGTTCCTTCTCCTCAGTGTCAGTATATTGTGCACAATCATAAGCACTATGCAGTATAACCAAGATGCCAGACTTCTCTTATATTTAGCACGAGACGTTCTTCCTTTTCACACAAGCCAGTAACACATCTTACCAGAGTTTGGTGTACTCCGTGTCCATCATGGCAGGACACTCAGTGAGGATCTTGATGATTCCCACAGCACAGATCTTCTTCTCCACCTGCCCTGAGACCTTCTGCACCTCAGGAATAACAATCTTCTCCACGACCATCCCAAACATCCTGAGATGCAGAACAGTCACAAATGAAAAAAAACAATAAAGGAATGGTATGAGAAAAGATCTAATATATAATCAAGCAGATTAAGAGATTGATGTAATAGTCAATATGTGTCCTGATAAGTGTTAGTTGTAAACAAATGAAACAAAAAATGCTTAAATAGAAAAATATAAGTAATAAATGTGTGGCATTATGCTGATATTACTACCATCTAAATAAGGGGTGCTCAACCCGGTTCCTGCCGATCGACCTTCCTGCTGATTTCAGCTCCTGATCAAACAAACCTGAACCAATTATTTAGAACGTGAGGAGCACTTGATAATTACAGGCAGGTGTGTTTGATAATGGCTGCAACTGAAAACTGCAGGAAGGTCGATCGCCAGGAATAGGGTTAAGCAAATTAGCATAGAACACATCAATAGATGAACATACTTTGGCTGGATATCATCAAATATCTCCTGCAATGCAATGGCGCCATATTTCACAGAATAAAGGTTGATGAAGACAAGGAAACCTGGGAAGAGAAAAAAAGTAGAAAGCCATGTTTGTAAGGTGTTCATAGTAGTGATGCCCGGATGACGGTTTTATATATATATATATAAATAAAAAAACAACAAAAAACCCTGCAGGTTGGGTAATAAAAAATATACACTGATTAATTGCGGGTGGGTCATAGAAGTTGACCAGCAAAAAAGCAGAGTGGACTTCGCAGAATGTGAAGATGAGACGCCCAAAATAATGGATGAAGTGCAAGAGTACTTTGCAAACTTTCAGTTAGAGGAGTCATCAGAGGAAAATCTGCTATCGTTCTGGGAGAAACAAGATCGCTTATTTACACGACTGCAGCGCCTCGCAAGAAGCTTGTGCATTCCTTCAACAAGAGGTGCGAGTGAACGCTCATTTAGTGCAGCTGGCTGTGTTTTGGAGGCGAGGCGGAATCGCCTAAATCCAGGCACAGTAGACGCTATTCAGTTTCTGCACAGTGCAAAGAAAAAGGCCAAGTAAACATAACATGGCTGCCGTTTAGGCTGAAGTGGCACCGTTTTTGTTACCTTTTTCCTGTATATGTAAAAGCCAAATCTGCCATTAATAACGAACGATCTACGCTGACCTATCATTATGCTTAAAACAAAGAATTTGAATTATTAAAAAGTGTTGATCGGGTGCGGATATGGATATATATCAGATAAAATAGTATGTGCAGGTGGGTGACAGGTGGATGATTAGTATAAAGGAACAAATTTGCGTAACATTTCAGCTGATCCGCGCATCTCTAGTTCATAAGGCTCATCTAAGGCTACGTGGGGGACGCATTGTACTGTATATTAGGGCTGGCCAGTTAAGTGAACTGAAAGCACAAATGCACTTCTCATGCACATCTTGACAGCAGAGCATTGTGTGATCAGCAGTAATTCTCCTTCCAAAGGCCAGAGGGTGCTCTTGTGTGAAAACTCTTAAAGGGACAGTTTACCTATGCAAATTTACTTCCCGCTTACTCTTCCTCAAGTGGTTTCAAGCCTTTATGACATCCTCACAGTTTGGTTACGATTATCATGCCATTGTACTTTGGTTCAATTCGATATCTCAATGCATCACGGTGCATACATTTTCTGTGTATTTGTAATACAATTTTGTCCTTTAATACAAGCAGTCAGATGTATGTACTGTACCTTTAAATTGACCTGCTCAAAAAGAAAACACTTTAATGTATCAAACAAAACTCAAGTACATGCACAGAACAACATTTTTAAAAAGTATTTAAAGCAAATAAACAAATGTAAATATTATCCTGCTTGCTGTGAGGCTTGTTGGGCGAGTTGTTAAACACCTATGATTGGTCATGCGCTCAACAGAAAGGGCTGCGATTGGCTCTAACGCTGTTCACCAATGAGTGACACTGATAAAGGGAAGTGGCGATCACAGCTGATCCATGATAGATGCGGTGGTGAAAACTTGCTCGAGTCTGGATCCACAAGTATCGCTGTAACAGCCGAGAGGAGAGGAAACGTCACACTGTCAGGTCAAAGGTCCACAGTGAGAGAGAAATGGAGTTCAGAGCTTTCATTTTCTCAATGAAATAGGGGCTTCTGATGTAACTTCAGTGTCAGTGAAAGACTGTCCAGCAAACACGCATGCAAAGAGTTTGTGTTTTTGAAGTAGTTGGAGTGTTTTAATTACTCGTGCTCGTCACAGTAAGCTACCGCAATATAGCGCATATGAGATAAATGACATCAGTACTTAACCCGATACGATCTATTACTGAACTGATACCGAAGTGTTAGTGTCTGAATCGCGTTGCACAGAAGAAACCATTCATTTTGACACCCCTAATAAATGATGACATTATTTTTGAGTGAACTATCTCTTTTAACAGCCACAAAGAAAATCCACATAGTGTTGCATTATAAATAGAACCCTCTTACAGAATAATTTATTTTAAACACGACTGAAGTTATAAAGAGAGTTTGAAACCATTATATGAGGTATCGCCCAACTCTAATGTATCAGCAAAAATTTTGTATCGCACATGCTTTTCTTCCAGACAGAACCAGTGCTTTAGAATAGGGGTTTAACCTTTTAGGACACCCCCCCCCCCAGTACGTTTACAAGGACATCAATATTTTAATAGTTTTTTAGTACAATTAAGACAATACTTTGATTAAGAGTCTACCACGTAAACAGCGATTTTTGATTACCTTAATCTGACTACAGTCATAACTGAACTAAACAGAGATGGAATTAAGACGTGGAGTACGCATATATTAGTGGCATTATTATAGCGAACCTCTGCAAACACAGCGATGACATCACATTCGCCACGCGCACTAGGCCCAATAACAGAAAGATGATTGGCTATTGCATGCTGGTCTTATTTGTAGTTGTAATACCGCAAATTACAAAAGGACTAGGGAATAAAGGACTACAACACCACGAAAACCAAGCAACAGCAACAAAAAAGAATTTATATGAGCTTTAGATGTAGCATTACATGGACATCGGAAAAATAAGACCTGTGCAAAAATATTTAAGACCTA
>CAIGQZ010031698.1:6554295-6571565 GCA_903798205.1 Danio tinwini | reverse complement strand
AAAACAGAATATATATATATATATATATATATATATATATATATATATATATATATATATATAAAATGAGAAATTAAGGGGAATTCTACTGTTTAGTAAAATCTAGTTAAATCCTTATCAAAATAAGAAAATAAAATACAAAATAAGAAAAATATACTATTTAAAAAGCTATTAAGCTAGCTTTAAGATAATCAGACTAAATAGATTGTTTAGAATATGTGTTGCTATAAATATTTTAAGGCATATATATTTTTTTATATATACTTTGTTAGATTTCTTGAAAAAAGACGAAATAATAAAAAATACCCAGGCTAATCATCTTAGCACACTGGCAGATCATTTGACTTGTTTACAATCTGTATCTTCCTAAACTCATTTATTTTTTATAGTTAGGTTTTTTGCAGTGTAGTGACATTGAGTCAAATTCAAACAGTGTTTTATCGTTTTTGAAAAAATATTATTTTCAGAAACCCCTAGAGGGAAAAAAAGGAGTGTAGGAACTTGATAAAAGCACCATACCCTGCACATCATTCTGGAGGATCTCAGTAAACACAGGAAACAGAGCTTCTTCAAAGCTGCTCACGGTATCTGGATTGGCCTTACAGGTGATCCTGATGGACAGGCACAGCGACTCAAACAGGTAATGGTTGAAATGTGGTTTACTGGGATTCTGTAGACAAAAAGAAAAGCATATCAAGAACAGTACTGTACCTACAAACAAAAAAGTGGTGGCTGTTTGAATCATCTTACGAAAAAGGTTTTAGGTTTTTAAATGAACATTAGATTAAACCCTTTTAAGTTACAAATTTTATTCAGTGAGCTGTTTGTAAAACACAAATGTTCCGTCCTGCCTTTAGGATCAAGTCCTACTTCTTGGGAAATGCCCCCTATACTGGACGGATATTTCTGTATGTCCTGCCAGTGAATCCAATGCCATAGACTGAGACAAGGTCCACATGACTGGACAACTCTTGAGCCATCTTGATTGATTGGCTGACCTTGCTGACGAGGAGGAGCTTGTGTGTAAGTTGGCCAATAAGAGTGGGGATGTAGGGCACGATGGCTTCCTGCAAGAGGGAGAAACTCCTCATGATGGCTGTGAAGGTGACAAACAGAAAAAGGTCAAGGAGTAACTAAGACTATGCTAATATGAACAAAAACTTGACAGATTTTTTATTAAACCCTGTGAAATTTAAAAAGCCAACAGATGTGCATTTTTACTTTTGGGCCCAAAGCATGTAAATCATGACCAGTTAAGTTTACACTGTCACTTCCAGGACTCGATCAAGCCAATAAAAGGTAATAAAAATTCTAATAATCTGCGCCAATGAGAAAAATCACTTTTAAAGTTGTCTAAATGAAGTGATTTACAATTGTATATTACCAATACAAAAATTGAGAAATAATATAAATTTATGATACAGGGTTTCTGCAGATATCTTAAGGTCAAATTTAAGACCTTTTTAAGACCATTAAGTATTAAATTTAAGACCTATATCACAATATCAAAAACACGCATACAAAAATAGAAAATACGATAAATAAATAAATAAAATCACAAGATTAGTGGTAAAATAAATGTATTCAAATTGAGCAGTACTAAAGACAAGTTGGATGCACCATTGAACTACAAAAAAAACAAACAAACAAACATCTTAAGTCTGATTTATACTTTCGCCTGGCGCCACATCGCACACAAAATCGTAAACGGTCACGAAACGGATGAGGCATTTTTACTTGACGCATTCGCCATTGAGATATTCTTTTAAATAACAGGGGCAGTAAAAAAAAAAAAAAACAGACAGTAAAATCAAATGGATAAACAGAGAAGTAGAAAGTTTCCGGAACTGCTCATATCATTAATTTCATTCAAGGAAATTGTTTTTATTATTTTTATAATTTATTATAAAGATTTTTATAACCATTCAAGATTTTAAATCAATTTTTTTTTTATCTAAATGATGCATCACTTGCTTTTGTTGATATCTTGGACAGTTCTACCTATTAAAGTAAAATATTAATGGCAACAGAACTTGGGTTGTTCTACAATTATATTTTTTATTATGGCAAGAATAAAAACAAAAACATACAATATATGATCACGCATGGATGGATCATAAAGAAGATGTGTGTACAGTCATACCCATTTCAGACGAAATCTCTTCAAAGTGTTTCATATTCAACTCGAATCAAACACGGCGCCATGCGAACTGTTCACTCGAGTCTCAAAACATTACATGAGCTCCGCCAGCCGAAACCATGTCGAGCGCACCCAAAGCGAACGTCCGCAAACACAGTGATGATGACGTCACATTCGCGGAGCGCACAGAGTTCAATAGCAGAGAGCTGATTGGCTATAGCATGCCTCATTTGTAGTTGTGATACCGCAAATTACAATTGGACTAGTGAAATGAAGAACTACAACACCACGAAAACCAAACAACAGCAATAAAAAAAGAATTTAAATAAGCATTAGATATAGCGTTACATAGACATCGGAAAATTAAGACCTGTACAAAAATATTTAAGACCTAGAACAGCGAATTTAAGACTTTAAGGCCTTAAATTTCGATTTTTAAGTTTTAGACTTTAAGATCCCGCAGAAACCCTGATGATAGGAAATTTCCAAAATATCTTAAATGGAACAATCTTTGCTTACAATTCTAATGATTACTGCATAAAATTGTCATCCAGGCTCACATATAAAATAGAATATAACACATTTATAAAATGATGCTAAATCCTAACATTTCATGATAGACATTATATTTATAATACTAGCAGAAACTGCTTAAAGAATAAAGCTGTTGCAGGGAGTTGTGTGTTAAGAGCAGGTTTTACAGCAGATCTGTGCAGGCACTGGTCTGACAGTAACACACAGCTTGATTTTGGCCTTGCTGCTTGCACTTAATCATTACCTTTCATGATGTACTCATTCTCAGATGATCCGGGAATTGCTAAAGCTTTAAACAAATGGTTGAGTAACTGTTCCGTGAAGGGTGCCATTTCAGTAGGGGTGATGCTGAAAGACAGAATTTGGTTTTACTTGCTTTTTATTTTTAACTTTAGGCTAATGGCCATTAAGATGTGTTATACTGAGTGAACTTACAGGGTGGTGTTGTTGCCTCCCCTCATGGTGAAAAGTCTCTCAAGTGCATGTGCAGCATAGGTATGTTGAACAATGCTCTCCGCCTGCAGGTGGGACACGAGTAGAGGAACGGCCTGCAACAGCTGCTCTTTAGGAAGCTGGAAAACACAAGTCACACCATTATAAACACTGGAGCTATAAAATAGTCCACAGTTACTGAAAATAAAATGCTTACTTGACTTCTGAAGGTCATAACATACTTGATTGCATCTGACTTCAAAACTGGAAACTCATTCACTGAGGGACAGAAATACCATTAAAGTTTCAGTTAATAATAATAATAATAAACATTAAAACATTAAATAAGAAAAGTCAATTACCATTGGGAGATTTTAGATCTATGAGAATATGGTTTAAAAAGAACTCTGACAGGTTCACCAACTCATTTGCTTGTGTTATTCCATGCTGTAAAAGAGAAGCATACCTTTAATCAGAGTAGACCTAAAACCTACAGCTCATTGACCACAAATCTTCCTTTTCAAAGGTCTTTAACAAAAAATAGTGAGTATATAAAGCCTCAGTTATACCCTAAAAGGTTACACTGCACAATAACCATGCTTGGCAACAGCCCTTGTAATTGGGAACTTTGTAAATATTGTTCTCTCCGTCATTCAGAGAAAATTGAGCATCTCTGACCTTCATGCCCTGACTTCAGTCAATATTCACAAGTACTTCTAAATGGCTAATCAAAATGGGCTAACTATGATAAGAAGATTTTACAACTATCTGCATGAGTGCCTGCAAAATCTCATTCTGTAAGAAAATTTCTATATAAAAGTGAAATGAGGAGAGAAATACATTAACTTATATATAAATACCTATCATTTGCTTTAGCTGAAGCAGAACTTCATCCTGTGTTTTCTTTCATTGTTATAGTGGAATGGTCACTACATTTAACTTATTTCTAAGTATTATTGGTAAGAATTTATAACGACTTTACAATCCAATCTGATTCTGGGGGTCACAATCCCATTCCAAAACAATTCTTGGCATATATTTTTCCTATTTCTTCTTCTTTCCATTTACATCTTCAATTCTGTTTAAAATGCAAAGTTGTACATTTTCTAGGCTTTTGTTTAATAATTAAAATCTCTGTACGACAGTACTGTCATCTTAAAAATATTTATATTAAAGAATTATTCAGGATGAACATGCTCTGAATATAAAAAAGCTAATTACGAAAAATAAACATATTCCATTCATTACAATTAGTTGTCTTTTCCCCCACTCCTAATAAATATATAGATTTTTTTGTAGTTTTTTGTGTGCATTGATGTGCAAGAGACAGAATAATAAAATGTAACCCTATTGAAATATCAGTGAATTATTAAATTAAAATCCCAAGTGGTTTGTTTAGATATATTACATTAATGTGGTTACAATACTGACAGTCATCAATAAATAACAAATGATTATTATTGCTAATAATTTATTTCATTATTTAATCTTCATTTGTATGTGTAAATCTTAATTCCTTGCATTGCTGAACATTGTTGTCAAAAGCTTCTTTGTGCCTCCTGTTGAAGGTTATGCATACAAGCAGAATGTGACTGTATTGGGTTAGATTTATGGAGCAGTTTTACAGACAATAGTAACATGTATTCTGGGTAGTCGCGTACTGTAGAACTAAAACTGCTCCTAGTTATGTGGCCAATAGTTTTAAGGACTATAAAAAAGTTCTCTGGAGTAAATTCAGATTTAGTTTAATTGTTTTCTTACTGCAGATTTATGTTTACATTAAAATTGACAATAAAGCAAAAATGTTAACTAACGGACAGAAAAGTTAACACGTTTCACCTATTCTCTACTCCCTCCACTGGCTCTCTGTTAGCTTTAGAATAATTTTAATGTGTTTTTAATGCCAATAAATAAGCAGAGGGGTGATTGCTCTTTTGCAGTGGCAGATCCTAAACTTTGGAATACTCTTCCTACTGAGCTTTATACAATCACTGACCTGCCTCTAAAGTCAAGGTTAAGACCCACTTGTTTAAATTATCTTTTAATGCATAGCTCTGACACTTCTTTATGTTTTAATGTTTGTTGTATTTTATTAATATTTCTGGTATTGTTTTGCATTGTCTGCTTTTTAGTTGTGCTAAACTAAACTTGAGTTTGTTTTTACTTGTGAAAAGCACTTTGGTCAAACTTGGTTGTAGTAAAATGCTATATAAATTAAGGTTGATTGAATTAAATTAGTTACCATCTTTAAATGAAATCAGTACGCTGGTCACCCTGCTCTCTGGGTTATCATCAACAAGGACCATCTCACCTTTTGCGTCTGAGCTTTGGATGCTAGAGATGTGACCAAGTAGATAGCAGCATCTTTGTGCTTCCAGTTCACACCAGGGTTTTTGGCATACTCTGCCAACATGGAGTTCACGTATCCAGAGAAGATGCCTGTCACCGGGCCCTCGAAAAACTTACAGAGGCCTCGCACCAAATCACAGGCTGCTCTGCGCCTTGTGTCAATGTCTGTGAGAACAGGAGACACCATTCAGTAATTCAGTAGACATCACAAAAAAGTCTCTGAACAATAAAGTGCAGCATTGACAAACCTGAGCCTTCAAGATCTCTGATGATGTACTCCTCTGAATTATCTTCAAAAGCCTCTTCATCTGCACCTGTTCACATACCAGTTACATGTAAGAATTCTCTGTACCACCTCTTCAGCTGGTTTCTGTTTATACAAAATGTATAAATCATAACCTACTTCTGAACTCCATATTGGGTACGATGACCTTCTCACAGATGCTGGTGAGAACATTCTGGTCCTCAAAGAGATGCTTATAGTGTGGTCGCTCACACACAGATGCCAAAAACTGGATCGCATTGCTCACAAGCTACAAAAGCAATAGTACCAGAAACCAACAGAACTATGAAAACTAAAATTGTGTCACAAATTTGACCCTTATTAAAATCTGTTACTAATTTTTTTACATCAATATAATATGGAAGATAAAAATCAATCTACTTACCAAATCATATTTGACCTCTTGGCCAGTTGTGACCAGCAGATTCCAAATAGCTGTAACAAAGCGAGGCAAGTAGGGCTGGAACTCTTCATCATATTTTTGAGCATAAAGTGCTGCGTTATCACAAATTTGGGATTTCAACAGCTCCAGCAGACCAGCCTCCTCCTCATCCTATCGCAAAAAATGAATAAATAAAGCTACAAGGGTCAATTAAATTCAAAGACACAAAAATATTTTTGTGAGCACTCAGTCTCAAAGCAGTAACTCACATCAGTTTGCAACAGCTTGTTATCCAGGGTCAATAAGTTATGAAAATTTGTCATCCAAGTCTCCATGTTATCCTCAAAGAACTCGGGGAGATCCTGAGAGAGTGGAAAATGAAACCGTTAGCAGGACAAATAAACAGTAATGGTGTATTTTACCACACACACAATTGTTTTTTTTATTTTTATGATTCATATATTGCTGAGTGTTTTTAATTTGATCTATTGGTCCATTGAGGCCTGTTGTGGACAATTATTTGACACTAAATATGGCAATAGGTGGTCCCAGAATTAGAAAGTAATTAAATCATTTACACAAAGTGTTGATTCATAACAGAAAAAGATTTTATGAATGGATCCCTGGATTCAGCTCAACCAAATACATTCAATAAAATACATTAATTCAGTAAAAAAAACAAACAAACTGCAATCTTGCTTGACACACAATAGCTGTGGTTTGCTTGAAACAATTTCCATAGATAAAAACAAATGGTGCGAAAAAATATTAACTTATTTGCTAAAATGTTTTGCAAAAATTAATATCACGTCCTGAATCATACCCCCACGCTCTTGAAAAATATGTAACAAAAACTGCAACATAAAATTTGTAATGCAGTAAAAACTTCTGACTGCAAAAATGTTGATTTGTATTACTTTTCAAAGTGACTTTGTATTTCAGCTTGCACTACATTTCAAAAGTTCACACTTAGCTGATGCTTGAATAAGTAAATGAGTATTAGGCATGCAGTCCTGGGAGAAAGCCCTGAGCTTGGTGGATCTATGAGCCCCGGGGCTCCCTCCGGTTTAGACAGGAGGGAGAGAAAGGGACTCTGAACTCAGGTAAGTCTCGAGAACTTCCCTGTTATTAAAGTAAGAAGGAGTCAGGGTGGATGGTGGTTTTTGTCAAAAAACAAAGATGACTAAGGTAAAAAAGGCAGATTATTTATGCGCATTTGGGTGCATCTGATTGGTTAGTTAGTGATTGATGATGCAAGACCAGTCGTGGTCGATCATAAGCACATGATCCTTTTGAAAATAGTTAATAACACTTAAACAATTACAATCTTATGTTTGACCATATTGCACAAGATCATATAGACAACTACACAAAAGCTACAATACTGGCATGAGATGCGCAAGTAGAAATTTACCTGGAAGTTAAGGCTGTAGAAAAGTTTTGAAATAAGTGTTAGAGAAGAGAAGAGCACTTTCAAGGCGTTGATATCTGTTGCATGTGTTTGACACAAATCAATTGTAGCCTGAAAGAAAAACAAGCAAATGGCATTTGAATTATGATTTCGCATATCTGAATTAAAAGGTAATGATAAGATGGACAACCACTTATTAACATCACCTTAAAAAGTTCAGTAAGAGGCTGCGCAAACGTGTCCAGTACCAGCTTGATCTCTGACCACAGCTCATTAGACTTAAACTCATGCCGGTATCTGAAAGACAACAAAGAGACTGCTCAAAATCCTTGAAACCAAACTTTAGATTCAAAAATTGTACATAAATTATAACTGCAATTTTGTAGTCCTTTTTATTGCATTCATTTTATTTAAAATAGCCTCACGTACCGTTTAAAAAGGGAATGTGCTGTGCGAAGAACACCATTGATGATGTGGAAGTCTCCACTCTGAAAACGGTTCACCATCTCCGTCAAAAGATCTGGCCATTTCAAAGGGAAGTCTTCCCGTCCGATGATGCTGATAGCGTCACTCAGCTGCACAGGGGAAAACAACACATATCTAAGGCATAGTAAACACTAACACAGTGTTTCCTAGCCCTATGCTTAACACTCAATCAATGAGGCCAGATAAATCAACTATTTTTAATAGTAAAACTACAATTTTTAAATAAACAATAGTACAATTTTACATTAGTCAAGCTGTGTACTAACACTACTTTGGAAGTTTGCTGAGGCCAACTAATGATACCTGGAGCTGTATTCACAAAACATGTACAAGCTAAACATGGCTCCAAACTTGCCAATTTAAGAGAAAATCTTTAAACAATATATAACAGTTCTAAATTATTTTTCACAGATTATTTCACAAAGCTATTTAGCACTAAAAGCAAGCTCCTAAATCAGCAAAGCTAAGAAGTAGTGATGAGGACTACCATTTCACTAAGACCCAATTAACAAACTACCCTAAAACATTAATCTTGTATTTCTCAAATATTTGCAAACGATAAGGATCATCAGGTATATTTGCACAAGTGGATCCATGTAGTCATCAAAGTATTGTGAAAATGGTATGGAAATGCTGCTTTGTAAGTGTGTTGTTACAAGTGCTAGTATACAAGTTCCCTTTGTGAAATAACAGACTGCTGCCACCTGCAGGTATAAAATTGAAATCATCTCACGCAGGTGCAGAACACACTTTAGTTTCAGACAGTGGTCATCATCCGTTTGGTGTGACCAGATGCAGCTGGTGCAAGTAAACTAAGTTGTTGTTTTTTTGTCACCACTAGTTCTTGTCCCAGGCTAAAGACTTCTCTCTATGCCTTATTAAAATGTGTCATCTCAAAAACTTTGTAAACAGATTAATAAAGAAACTTAAATTTTTGATTTTTTACTGCCATTTAGGAGAATTCCAAGTGGTAAGATAGAATATTTTGTGTACAAACCTCGGATGGCACAGTGGCTCAGTGGTTAGCACTGTCACCTCACAGCATAACAGTTGCTGGTTCAAGTCCTGGCTGGGCCAAATGGCATTTTTGTGTGGAGTTAGCATGTTCTCCCTGTGTTGGTGTGGGTTTCCCCCGGGTGCTCCGGTTTCCCACACAATCCAAACACATGCACTACAGGTTGGCCTGTAAATTGGCCTTAGTGTATAAGTGGTGTGTGTGTGTGTGTGTGTGTGTGTGTGTGTGTGTGTGTGTGTGTGTGTGTGTGTGAGAGAACGGAAGACTGTATGGGTGTTTCTTAGTATTGGGTTGTGCCTGTGAAGGGCATCTGCTGAGTAAAACATGCTGGAATAGTTGTCAGTTCATTCCGCTGTCATTAGCCCTGATAAATAAGAGATTAAGCTGAAGGAAAATTTATGAATAAAGCTCCAGACCTCCCATTTAAGAAACGTATTTTAAAGAATACAAGAATATGTTTGTTAAACTCTGTAACAACAAATATAGTAGAAGACCTCAATCCATATAACAGAAAATTTACTGTAGACAAAAAGTAACTTCAATCGAACTCCTGCATCATGTGTGTTATCTGAATGAGTACCTGTTTTTGAATTTGCTCCGGGCTGGTCAGCATCAAATTTACAATGTTAGCCTTAATAGCAGTCCGATCAGGATCAGAGATTTTGTTAGGTTCATCCTCAACCTAAAGATAAAAAAACAAACAATTGACAGATTAAAATAAATATAGCAAATAAATCAGTGAAGGAAACATCCACGCTACACATCAGGCAGCTTTAGTCATATTAAACAGGACACTAACTATGCGCCAGTTCCTCTTGATGTAGTTCTTGAAAGTGACGGCCGAACACACACGGATGACCTCATCTTGGGACTTTTCCAGTACTGTAAGGAGTAAAATGGGATAGTTCTGGTTTCCCTCCACTGACTCCAGAAATTTCTCAGCTGATGAAGACAATAAGAACATTTTATTATTCCATCCAGTGCTTCCCACAGGTTTGAAATACTTGCAGTGGTAACCTGATCAAAACGCACCATTTACCCACATCAGATAAAATAGTTAACTATTAGTTGTTATATAGTTGTGCACCCACTGACAGGTCAAATCTGCTGTCTCTTTCAAGTTCAAAGCAAACATGAATGCCAAAGCATTTTAGATATGTATATAAAATAGCTTATGTAATATATTAACATCATCAAATTAGTAAAATACACAAATATAGCAAATGAGAAATGACAGAAAATGTAATAAAAACAGACAATATCTCTAAATGATCATAATTGCAAAATTAAAAGGAGTAGATTATTTTTTTAAAATAAAGCAAACGTGCTGATAAACCATTACTAATGGTGTACATATATTTTGCAGCCAGTTTAGATGTCATTTCGTCCTCTCAGAGTATAAAGTAAAGTTTTCTGGAGTCGTTTATTTTAATGAATCGTTATTTGTTTTTTCTGTCAGTATCGGCTGTGTGCGCTGCCAGCTGTGAAAGCAGGCGGAAAGTAGTGTAGAATTAAAGAGTAATGCAAAAATGCATACAAGCTGTAGAAAGTGAAATCAAAATTTAAATCCCGGACATTTTAGGAGATTTAGAAACCTGGGCCGGGCAAATTTTTTAAGTCCCAAAAATGTGCGTCTCTGTGGGTCTAAAAAGCATGTAAAACTGTCTGCACGAGTGTTGACAGGTCTCACAGACACAGAACGTAACTGGTAAATGAGAGAAGATTTTCCACTACTTAATCGATCGTGGATGTTTGGTTATATTGAGCAGATACAAAAGGTGTAAAAGAATGTTAATAATAGTATAAAAAAAAAGTGTCACTAAATATACTTGGTCTAATTTAGTGCTTCTTAACTATACTTGATTGATTGTATAATTTTTGCATTGTTTTCAGAATGACAATTTTAACATCTGTCTAATGACAACAGATGAAAAATAGCCTTCTGGCTAATTCCGGTGCATTTGCAGCAATGTTAATTAATGTACACTGTCCCTGCCAAATAATAAACAAATAATAAATAAAATAAATTAACTTGATTATCACATTAATATGATTTACTTCTGTAAAATTTATTTGACGCAGAAGGTACAAAAAACAAAAAAGTCCTGCAAATGTACCTGTGCATAAAAATCCAAAGAAAATTCTGACTCAAATTAGGATTGTGCAATTAATTAATAGTTTCGCTTTTGGCTTCTAACGATTATGAAAAAACATTAATGGAGATACCAATTATTATAGAAAACCATTACTCCATCATATACCTCCCCATTTCCAGTTGTACACATTTATTGCTCTGCAAAGCCCAGTTCCACGTGAAAATGACTTAAAGCATTTACTGTATTGTAACTTTTGCAGCACGGAATGTGCATCCTTCATTTATGTACACTCGAATCCTTCATGTTTTTAAAAGCACGAAAGAGCACATGCTGTTGTCTAAAGTCATCTTAACGCATCTAAAGTCATCTTAACGCGAGCGCTTCAGTGGTCAAACATGCAAATGTGTCAAAACGTTGTGTTTTGTGATTATTCATATTAACCCTCATTTGTGTAATAAACAAATGAGTTTAAGAATCAAAAATGAGAATCAAAAGACACGTCACAGTGAAACCATTAATCAAAACTGTACTGCTCTTAAAGTGACAGCGCGCAATATTACTGCTGCCGAATGTTTTTATCATTAATCAAACAACAAAAGAAAATCCCTCACTGCTCTCTACTGAAGGACTTTTGTAGCTATAATCAAAGTTTTTTTTCCTTACAGTGAAGATGCTTAAAGCACAGTTTGTTTCAATTTTTATTCTATTCCTTAATTACAGGGAGGAAAATAGTAGTATATATACAGTTGAAGTCAGAATTATTAGCCCTCCTAAATTATGAGCCCCCCCGTTTCCCCAAAAATGTCTGTTTAATAGAAGATTTTTATTCAACCTATTTCTAAACATAAGATTTAATAACTCATTTCTAATAACGATTTATTTTATCTTTGCTATGAAGACAGAACATAATATTTTACTAGATATTTTTCAAGATAGTAGTATTCAGATTAAAGTGTGATTAAGGCTTAATTAGGGTAATTAGGCAAGTCATTATATAACAGTAGTTTCTTCTGCAGACACTCAAAAATATATATTTCTTAAAGGGGCTACTAATATTGACCTTAAAATAGGTTTTAAAATATTTAAAACTGCTTTTATTCTAGCCAAAATAAAACAAATAAGCCTTTCTCCAGAAGAAACAATATTATAGGAACATACTGGGAAAAATTCCTTGCTCTGTTAAACATCATTCGGGAAATGTTTATTTAAAATAAAATTCACAGGAGGGCGAATAATTTTGACTTCAACAGTTATAGTTTTAAATAATCGAGATTACAATTATGACCAAAATAATCAAGATTAAGATTTTTCCCATATTCGAGCAGCCCCAACTCAAATGCAAGTTACCTGGCCGCCTTACAGCTGGGTCAGGGCTTAGTGTTTTCTGCAGGTACTCGGTAAGGGTTTGGAGATTTCCATCATTGAGCTCCATGATTGCTGCAGAAACACAAACAACATGTATGAAACCGGATGCAGTGAGATGATCTGCAATTACTCGCAACAAACTCCAATTTACAGAAAAAGATTCAACAACAGCAAGCAGTCTGCATCACTATACACTGTAATACGTTTACATTTCACATATTACTGTTGAAATCACATTATTTTGACGGAGAAAACATGCATGTATTAAATAAACGCATTCAGCACATTTTAACACAGCACCTTTATTAAACTGTAAGCGATAAACATTTATTAAACACATATTGTAACTAGATAACGTTAGCAAAAGTTGATAAATTCTCTAAATATACTTTTGACAGTTGGTAACATACAAGGTTGGCCTGCTGTGACTTAAGCTTACTATCACGGCCTGGAAGATATACCCCTTGTATACATAAATAAACAACATAATAACGAGCGTGAGGCTTTTTCATCTAGTTTATGACTACAATAACACAATTTGGATGTTTTTGAGGAAACGTTAGTTGTATGACAGAAACTCGGCCATGATTCACGTGCTAAAACAGCTAGCATACTGCTAAGTTAGTCATCATAATGCTAGCGACAATAAATCATTTCAGCGGAAAACAAGCTCTATTTACCAACATGAAGAAGGTTCAATCAATGACCACATTAGATTTCCTTAGTTTAAAAAAGACTGGAAAATGTAGCAACGTTATCAAAGTAATCCGTCAGTGTGTGTTTAGTTCACAGCTAACTGTCGAGCTTACTTTAATAGCGCGCGCGGCGTGCGTTATCATTCAAACTATTTCTTTCTGGGTCTAACTGTTAACAAATGAACAATCAATAATAAAGAGTCGATTTATTAATATTGAGAAGAGAAAGGGATGTGAAGGACCTTACCGTTTGATGTAGGTTGCAGTGCTGTGCTAATCACCGGCGAGAACTTTCAAACGTCTCACACAAGTGCGCGGTCACGACTCCGCGCATGCGCCCTAATGCAACACAAATAGTGGATGGTGGCGCAGATGTTACATACCGCCATCTTGTGTGTGTTATGGGGATTTACAGCAGAGATGGATCATGGGGATGGATCATATCTATGGAGGTGGGTATGGTTAGAGGCGGAAACAGTTTAATTTTATTAAAAACTGCGGTGATATTACATGTAAAATTCATGAGAAAAACAATTGCCGCTCATTTTGCATTGTGAGATAATTATATAATCTCATTATCCTTTTATTAGACTTCATATTTCAGCTGAAACCATATTGTTTTGAGCAAGTTCTTAGTATTAATATACAGTTGAAGTCAAAATTATTAGCCCCCCTGTTTATTCCCCCCCCAATCTGTTTAACGGAGAGAAGATTTTTTTCAGCACATTTCTACACATAATAGTTTTAATAATGTATCTCTAATAACTGATGTATTTTATCTTTGTCATGATGACAGCACTTAATATTTGACTAGATACTTATCAAGACACTTCTATACAGCTTAAAGTGACATTTAAAGGCTTAACTAGGTTAATTAGGTTAACTAGGCAGGTTAGGGTAATTAGGCAAGTGATTGTATAACAATGATTTGTTCTGTAGACTATCGAAAAATATATAGCTTAAAGGGGTTAATAATTTTGACCTCAAAAAGATTTTTTTTAATTAAAAACTGCTTTTATTCTAGCCAAAATAAAACAAATAAGACTTTCTCCAGAAGAAAAAATGTTATCAGACATACTGTGAAAATTTCCTTGCTCTGTTAAACATCATTTGGGAAATATTAAGAAAAAAGGAAAGAAAATAAAAGAGGGGCTAATAATTCTGACTTCAGCTGTATTTATTTTGTCACATGAAAACTTATATAAAAACATAAGACTTACATAAGTCCCTACATAAATCGGAGGAATTTAGGATATCCTCATTAATATTTATAACAGGACATTGCAAAGTTCGCAATCTGACTGTTCTTTCTGCAGCGTATTGCTTTATTGTGTAATTAACTTTGCTTTGTCCCTTGCACTGTTTATGACTTCCAACACAAAACTCATCACGTAATTGCTTCTGGCTGCTCATGATTATTGTTTTTATGCCCCAGACATCAGCGTTTATTTTGATTGAAATCTATAGTTGTGAGAAACTAAATCAGGCATTGAAATGATTACAGCAATTAGGACTATTGTCAGAGAGAGAGAGAGAGAGAGAGAGAGAGAGAGAGAGAGAGAGAGAGAGAGAGAGAGAGAACAGTATAAATAGACCTGTCAAAAAACAAAAAACATGAACACTGGGAGGCACTGCTATACTTCAGCAGTTTCTTGTCCAACCCTCAAAACTCCCAGCTATGATGACAGCTGCAAATATATGATGAAAAGACACAGTGGCACAAGCAGTATGATACAGTAAAAAGATTTGTCTCCTTACAGCAAGAAGGTCGCTGGTGCGAGTCTCAGCTGGGACAGTTGGCATTTCTGTGTGGAGTTTGCATGTTCTCCCCATGTTGGTGTGGGTTTCCCCCAGAGTCCAAACACCTACGCTATAGGTGAATTGAAGAACTAAATTGTGAATGTGTGTGTGAATGCTAGAGTGTATGTGTGTTTCCCAGTACTGGGTTGCAGCTGGAAGGGCATCCGCTGCATAAAACATATGCTGGAATAGTTGGCGGTTCATTCCGATGTGGTGACCCCTGATGAATAAAGGGACTCAGCCAAAAGAAAATGAATGAATGAATTCTAGACTCACTCCACACAATGTACAACATGAAGATAAACGTTAAAGTACATCAAAACTCATATTTTATTTTATGTATAGCAATACAATTTACATATTAAATAACACTATAATAGAATGCTTTGATATAGCTTTGAACAAAAAGAAGAAAAGAAATAAAACCAAAAGATCCTTTGTGTTTTATTCCAGATTACAAAAAGAGGATATGATGGCGACACCCACCTGCTTTGTATGGGAGAACTTATTCATTGACTTACAAGAGCTATTCTATTGCACTTCTGGACAATGAAACAGATTTTATTCAGATTCATAGAGAAAATAAGAGAGAGAGAGAGGGGGGGGGGGCACCAAAATCACTGCCTTAGTTTGTGTATGATGGTCAAGAATGTGATGTTAGCCACCTTCTGGAGGATTTTAGGAAATTTTATGTTAACCATCAATATGAAAACTAAACAGAATTAAAAAGAAAGAAATAACATTGATTTATAAGAAAATATAAAGTGTGTGACTATATGCAAGGATACAAAGCTTTTAGAGAGCAATCGGGTAAACAAACAATATGTACAATTCTTAACATGGTAATGCAAATATGTTTGCAAATGCAACCCACAATTAATGTTAGGATAAGACAGGAATAAAATGAGACATCACAGGACACAAAAGTAGAAATGCAGTTTGTCACCTCCTATTACCTTACATGATGCACAAGTCAGAATATTACTCCAAATGTTGGAGATGTGACTTTGTTTATCAGCCTCCTTCGTAGGAGAAACAGGACATGAACTGAATAAACACCTTCAGTGTGTGTCTTCTCCATCTTAACGGGAATGTTTTCAATCTTTCAAATGACGTTTAAATCTTTCAAAGAAAGTTTTCTTCTCACAGAAATCGACAATTGAATACATTCTCCTTCACTTTCAACAAACAAAAGATAAAAGATAACAAACGTTAAAAGTGACGCAAAAAGCAAAACAAAAAAACCCACAGAAAACAAACAAACAAGCAAAACAAAAGATAAAAGTGACCTGTAAAACAAGCATCTTTTAGTCGAACAGTTTAAACAAAACGAACAAGATAAACACAAAGCAAAAAACAAACAAAAACCAAAAAACAGTGCTCTTTTAGTGTAGCAAAGCAAAAAACAAAACCCAACCCCATAAAAACAAATAAACAAAACAAAAGTTAAAAATGATGTAAAAAGCAAAGCAAAGCAAAGCAAAGCAAATAAACAAAAGCAAAACCCCGCAAAATTAAAAACTGAAACATACATACATACAACATTTTAGTGGGGAAATTTGAAAACAACAAGAAAAACAAAGCAAAGCAAAAAAAAAAAGCAAAAAAAAGCAAAGACATTCTAAACAAGCATCTTTTAGTGGGGCTAATAAAACAAACAAACAAACAAACAAACAAACAAACAAACAAACAAACAACAACCAAAAAAACAAAAACCAAACCCCCACCCCATAAAAAACTAAAATAAAAAACCCACAAATTAAAAGTCAAACAAACCTTTTTTAGTGAAGAAATTCAAACAAAATTAACAAGAAAAACACAAAATAAAACAAAACAAAACAACCCCCCCACAAGTGGAGCAATTTGAATAAAATTAATAAGAAAAACCCAAAGCAAAAAAACTAAACAAATAAGCCACAAAATTAAAAGTGAAACAAACATCTTTTAGTGGAGAAATTTGAGCAAAACAAACAAGAAAAACAAAACAAGACAAAAGAAAACAAAAGAAAACAAAACAAAAGATAAAAGTGACCTGTAAAACAAGCATCATTTAGTGAAGCAATTTGAACAAAATGAACAAGAAAAACACAAAAAAACAACAAAAAACAAGCCTCCTATAAAAAAAAAACAATCAAACAAAGCAAAAGATAAGTGACGCAAAAAGCAAAGCAAAAAACTAAAACAAAAAAGCCACAAAATTTAAAGTGAAATAAACTCATTTAGTAAAGAAATTTGAACAAAACAAAACAAAACAAAACAAAACAAAACAAAACAAAACAAAA
>CAIGQZ010031698.1:6544034-6554285 GCA_903798205.1 Danio tinwini | reverse complement strand
AAAACAAAACAAAACAAAACAAAACAAAACAAAACAAAACAAAACAATCCCTCCCCCCACACAAAAGAAAACAAACAAGCTAAGCAAAAGATGAAAGTGCCCTGTAAAAGTAAACACCTTTTAGTGGAGAAATTTGAACAAAATGAATAAGAAAAACAAAGCGAAACAAAAAAGCTGCACATGAAACGAAACAAACATTGTGGGATCATTTTCAAACCTGTTTTTCCAGACACTACCAAAACATTCTTCTGAAAACTTCTTTAACCAATAACAACGATTATAGTAATAATAATAAGACGACTTTCTCACGTTTCATGACTGAAGAAAATGACGGTTGTACTCTTTGGTAAAAATTAATGTTTTTTTTTGTTATAAACATGACTCTAATGTTCCGTTAGCAAGGCCTTTGTGCTGTATGGCATGTAGAGAACCGTTTGCGATATTACAGTAACTGTTTTTCCTAGCTGTATCTGAAATGAATGACAGCGACAGAAGTCTGTTAGTCGATCAGTGAAGAAATGCTTAGACTTAGTCTACTTGTTTCAATACCAAACACAACACGCACACACACACACACACACACACACGCACGCGCGCGCGGGCTGAGATGAAATGAGACTGTACAGAAGGCATCGAGAGACTTGTATACATTATTCTCAGAGTATGGGACGGTTTATGTCAGAACCATTTAAAAACAAATAAAAGAAATCAAACGTAGAGCAGTATAAAATTACAAAATGAAGTGGGCGAATAACTAACTCCTACATTATGAGTCGACAGGGAAGGTTATCACCTGTTCAGTTGCACTCAAGTGACAAGTAGCAGCTTTGCAGCATAAAGCGATGGAGAAATCAAACCAGCAGGGGGCGCTAGAGAAGACATGAGCTCTGCAGATCCTTCGATGGAGCTCCGAATGACAGTTAACATTTACAAAAGCACACGGTATCATGATATACGATATAGTCATATATATTAAAAGCAGAATATGAATCATACAAAAGTTCACAGTAGCTGTTTTAATACCACCTTTTGAGAAAGTAAATATGGGTTTAACTAGAAGCGTAATGGATAGCTATATGATTTGAGATGCGCAAAATGAACAACGCAAACATACAAATCGAAACCAACGTAATCCATATTGCTCGTAAATATGGTCTTTAATTGACGGACGTGACGTTTCGAGGTGGGTCTTCGCAGGTTGAACATGGGATTAATCTCTTTTTCCAGCTTCTGAGGTCGTTTTCGTTTGTGGCGGTTATTCGTAAAGCTTCGGAGAGCCGCTTTAATGTGAAATGTCAACATAAGAGCGTGACTGAGAGAGAGAGAGAGAGTTCACGTGAGCGAGAAGCTGACTGTGGTCCAGATGGTGGAGTAGGCAGTAACACTGATATTTTCATAGTGCAAACTAGACAGAACTGTGTGTCGTTTTGTTTCGTTTGTTGTGAACTCAAAAACGTCGGTGCAAATGTTCAGTAGGATAACATTAAGACATAAAATGGCGAAAAAAATAAATATCAAAAACTTTTTATCAGTGTAAAAAAGTAATCAGGTTATTCTTTTAACCAAGAGTTCTGGCAAAAAAGGCCTCAGAAAAAGTCTGTCTTAGTCCTTGAAGTTTTACAAAGATAGATTAAGTGCCTCTTCCTCTCGCGCCTGTTCGGGGGGCTTCAGACGAGGGACTCCAAGCTTTCGGCGGGGTCCGATTCATCAGACATGGCCATACTGCCGTTTCTGTCCAGGGACATGGGGCTGGATCCGTTCTCTTTAGTGCTGATCAGGCTGAGCATAGCTTTGTAAAGGTACTGGTACTGTTCCTGAAAAACAGAGGTACACAGAAAACATGACTGCACTGCAAAAAAATGCTTTTCTTACAAATTTCTTGCAAAAAATTTTTTCCTAAAATTTTTTGTCTTGTTTCTGGTCCAAATATCAAAAAATTCTTAAATCAAGAAACATTTTCTTGGCAAGCAAAATATAATGTCTTGTTTTTAGAAATAATATGCCAATATTAAGTCAGCTTTTCCTTAAAACAAGCAAAATAATCTGCCAATGGGGTAAGCAAAATAATCTTGTTTTTCCTTTTGACATAAGATTATTTTGCTTACCCCATTGGCAGATTATTTTGCTTTTTTGCTTAATTTTGGCATATTATTTCTTAAAATAAGACAACTTGTTTTGCTTGTCTAGAAAAAGCTTCTTGATTTAAGATGTTTAGATATTTGGACTAGAAACAAAACCAAAAAAACGTTTTTTGCAGTGTGTAAAATGGAGCATAGACATAGAGAAACTGGATCTAGAATAGGTACAACTAAAAAAAAAAAAAAAAAAAAAAAAAAAAAAAAAAAAAAACTGCTGCAACAATACTTTTCTACGTGGTTTCCAGTGTGTTGGTAGGCTTAACTGGGATATTTCCTATGCAGTGGCGTATTCCAACTGTGTGGGCCCCTCAGAAGAGTAAAGACAAGACCACTGCTGGGTTTGTCAGTGTTGAAATAATACCAACACAGGCTCATTGGGAAAATGTGTCCAGGGCTACATTTCTGAGAACAGAGAATTATGTATTTTTTTGGTACATATGGCTGCAATTTGTGCGTAAGATGAACGCTATGAGGCGGTACTGCTGACTGCTTAATTCCATATGGAGTTTTTTCAGCGTGACTGGTTTGCTTGGTTGCTCACCACGAACGACGGCCTACTTAGAACGTGGAATGGGGTTCGAGTGTAGTGAAAGACTCCAGAAACCAGGTAAAACGAAACCCAAAAAAGCAGCGTGAGGTTGTGGTTGTGAGGCTGCTAACCTAATGTTTATGCTTGTAATATTTATATTATTTGCTAATTAATAACCACCTCATGTGGAACTCTGAATCTGCGTCTCATTTTGGAGTCTGTTACTGTCCACCGGAGAGTAACAAATTGTCCCCATCTGAATGGCGGTGCACCGAAGAAACGATTAATTTTGACACCCCTACTTTTGAGAGCCTTCATGACTGAATGAATGAAACACGTGGTTTTCCACCAAGGCAACCCGGGGTCCTGAAATATAATTGGCTAAAGTGGGCTGGTAAAAGAGACCAAAACAAAGACAGCTGTTTCGGCACGTAACTCACATTTTCAAAGCAGAATATCTGACTTTAGCATTGTTTTTTTAGATAAACAAGAATGTTCACTTACTGTAGCATGTTTCTTAAATATCTGCAAACATATGATGGTATTTTTATACTTTAGAAGAGTCAAACACTTACATACAGCACCTTTAAGTTTTTAGAGTAAAGAAATAATTATGTGTGTGTGTGTGTGTGTGTGTGTGTGTGTATGTGTGTGTGTGTGTGTGTGTGTGTGTGTGAGTGAACTACACTTTTTAAACACAACAAGTACTGAATCTATAAAGTTGAATACATGCACTTACAATGTCGGTAAAGACTCCTGGTCTCATGAGGTTGATCATCTTGGCCACCTGATAGACACCAGCAGCTCCTTCACTCTCCAGCTGCTGGGACAGTGTGGTGAGAGCACAAAACATCCCAGCAGACACTGCACCAAACCTGACACACACAAACATTCGCCATTTATCAAATATCACAACCATCTACGCTCCACACTCTACAAAACACATTAAAATAATACAAAATAATAGGGAAAAGAAGTAGAGCAGGACTTTTATTTTCCTTAAATCAATAGGGGTGTGAACCTACACTGGTCTCACGGTTCGGTTTGGATACGATTATCATGCATTCGATTTGGTTCAATTCGATATCTCGGTGCATCAAGGTGCATTGACGATGCTTTCCATACACAATTAGATTTTTTCTTCACAACACAATATCTTTTTTTTATTAAAATCTATAAATACATTAATATTTATATATTATTTGTAATACAATTTTGTTCTTTAATACAAGCAGTAAGATATATGAACTGTACCTTTAATTTGACCTGCTCAAAGAAAACACTCTTTTTGAATGTTTCAAACTAAACTCCAATACATACACAGCACAGCACGAACATTTATAGAGAATAAACTAATGTAAATACTATCCCGCTACACCCCTATGATTGGTCATTGTCTTCACCCGCTCAACAGAAAGGGCTGCGATTGGCTTTAGAAATGAAATCGCTGTTCATCGATGAGTGACACGGGAAAAACAGCCGCGGTTACAGTCTATATGCGCATAATACACGTTTATCACAGGTAATCCATAATAGACACAGTGGACAAAACTCGCACCACAGGCACGCTCGTGTCTAGATCCACAAGTAATTTAACAGCCGAGAGGAGAGAAAAAGTTACTTCTAGAACACGCCAACGGGTCAAATGTCCAAAGTGAGAGAGAGGCAAAGATGGAGTTTTACAGCATTTCTCCCTAGTAGTGAAATAGCGGCTCGTGTGCTGTACCTTCTTCAGTGTCAATGAAAGACTTTCCAGCAAACTCACAAGCAGTTGAATTGTGCATAATTATCTACCTTTTAAGTAGTAGGAGCGTTTTATTTACTCGCCCTCGCCTACTTCGCCATAGTATTCTACTGTGACATTGCAAATAGGAGATAAATGACGTCAGAACGTAACAACGGGTTATGATCTATTTGAAATGTATTCAAATAAGTTTTTAATTTTTGGAGCCCTGAATTCTCGCTAGTGCCCAAACTGTTTTTTTTAAGCTGATGGTATAAATCACTGATTTTGATAAAAAAAAATCAATCAGTTAATGTATTTTTTTCATGGTTTTTCTTATATGCCTGTTTTTTTAATGTAAAATATGCATATTTTATGCTCAATTTAATTTAGAATCATTCTAGCAAGTTCAGTTATTCATTCATTCATTTTCCTTCAGCTAAAGGCCGATTTCTACTTCTCAAAAAATGTAACGCGTACGTGTAGCGCAAGCTCTGTGATTGGTTGGCTTGGTAGCGCTGACGAGTGTGACCGGAGGTGAGAGCCGCGCGCCCGATGCAGCGACTGTTTACAAGTGTGGAGTCCCGTGAAGGAGCTCCGGATGGAGACTGTTGTTTTATGTTTACCTTACGATTAAAGTTGCTGCACGTCCGCCGGTTCCCGCCTCAAAATGAGGGAGTTTGAGCCACTTATACATTAAGGAAGTGTTCAGAAAAAACAAAACACCAGCGAAGAAACTCAACACAGAGAAACAAAAACACCTACTGCCAGCTAACGTTTCGGAAGTGTATTGCAGAAAAAACAGAAACAGCGTGCAGAAGTAAAATGCACGGCTACACGCGAGGCTTGCACCATGGGTCACGCAGATCACTTGACGCAGAAGTACAACCTAGGCTTAAGACCCGTATTTATCAGGCGTCGCCAATTCGGATGAACCGCCAATTATTCCAGCATATGTTTTATGCCGTGGATGCCCTCCTGGGAAACACCCACACATACTCATACACTACAGCTAATTAGTTTACCCAATTTACCTATAGCTCATGTCTTTGGACTGTGGGGGACACCGGAGCACCTGGAGGAAACCCACGGCAACATGGGGAGAACATGCAAACTCCACACAGAAATGTCAACTGACCTAGCCGGGACTCAAACCAGACCTTTTTGCTGTAAGGGGACAGTGCTAACCACTGAGCCACCATGCCACTAAAGTTCAGTTATCCAAACCCTAAAAACTGGTTGACTTGAGTGACACAGTTTGGCTTATGATTGCATAAAAATATCAAAATATCAAAAATAACAATAGAAATTAGGACTGCTTGATATTGAAAAAAAGATAAATAAATCGAACATATTTTAACATTCTGCGATATACAGTTGAAGTCAGAATTATTAGCCCCCCCTGAATTATCAGCCCCCCTGTTTATTTTTTCCCCAATTTCTGTTTAATGGAGAGAAGATTTTTTCAACACATTTATAAACATAATAGTTTTAATAACTCATTTCTAATAACTGAATTATTTTATCTTAATTAGATATTTTTCAAGACACTTCTATACAGCATAAAGTGACATTTAAAGGCTTAACTAGGTAAATTAGGTTAACTAGGCAGGTTAGGGTAACTAGGCAAGTTATTGTATAATGATGGTTTGTTCTGTAGACTATCAAAAAAAAATTGCTTAAAGGGGCTAATAATTTTGACCTTAAAATGGTTCTTAAAAAAATAAAAACTGCTTTTATTGTAGCCGAAATAAAACAAATAAGACTTTAAGAAGAAAAAATATTATCAGACATACTGTGAAAATTTCCCTGCGCTGTTAAACATCATTTGGGAAATATTTAAAAAAGAAAAAAAATTCAAAGGGGGGCTAATAATTCTGAATATATTGAATATATTAATTCATCTGTATACTGCGGTATTAGTACAGTTCAGATGACTTGAATATCTCTATTAAGAAAGAATTGCTCATTTTAGATTGATTGGGATGATTCTGTAGGTGAGCGCAAGTGCATATAATCTAATAAACAATCTCTAAATACAATAAAGAAACAGATACAACTGAAATAAACAGAGATTTGCCATTTTCCGAGTCTAACCGTATTCAGGTACAGTATAATAAAAACAATACAATCAACTTAATCTTTAATAAAGTTGCAAATGGTACAATTTCTTGTTAATGTTAATTCAGAATGTTAAATTATAACACAAAATGGTCACACACTACAAAAAGTAGTTAATGTAATTAATGTATTTATTAACCCGAATTAATAATAAACAATTCTTAATTTATTAATCATAGTTCAACATTTACTAATGCATTATTAACATCCAAATTCACACTTGTTATCATTAGGTAATGCACCATGAGGTAACGAACTAACAATAGCTAATGTTAACAAACATGAATAAATACAGTAATAAATGTATTGTTTATTGTTTGTTCCTGTTAGTAAATGCATTAATTACTGCAACCTTATTGTAAAATGTTCCCTACAAAATAACATTGCATATCCTAGGATGCGACTATTGTGAATGATCACATTGCGATATCTAAATAAGCTAAAATAATATATTCTGCAGCCTAATAGAAATTAAATGCCAATAGATTACAATGGCATTTTAGGGGCATGCATGTTTGTAGGGGTGTGTGTGTGTGTGTTTGACACACTGTCCATGTTTGTACAGGTGCAGATCTTAAATTAGGAGCATGTTTTATAAGTGTTGTGTTATGTTTCTTGGACAAATACAAAAATCTATATTTTAATTTTGGTACTCCCCATTCATTTCCTATGGGACAAATTAAGTAGTTAACTAGCCACGTCTTGAACTGCTTAGATTAAGGGAAATGATTTTGCCCAAAAACGTCCTTGAGGGTTAAATCATGCTTTTATGACTGCATAAATAATGATTTGATGACTGTGTGTGCTGCTGCTGCTTGCTCAGAGAGTAGATTATCCCTTTCTTTTTAGGTTATGGGTAGGGCCAGATGGAATCTGTGGACTTTTTTTGCAATTTCTGCAGAGAATTTTGGTAAAAATCTGCGGATTTCTTTTGGGAGTTTCATAACTAAAACCTTAATATGTGAAATATGTGTAATTTAAAAACTGAATGAATTCAGATTTACACACATTTACTCAAGTAAATAAACAGAATTAATGATGGGCTAAAAATCTGCGGAATTCTGCGTGCGCAGATTCCGTGTGGGCCTAGTTATGGGTGATCTGTTCTCATTCATCTTGCGTTCTTGCTTTTCTCTCTAACAGCAGTGTAACGTCTCCCACCATAAACTCTGTATTTAAGTCTATGAGAATCAAATGCATTACAGTTTCTATTGTTTGACACCCTAAGGTGCTGTGATCCAATTAGCCCTAACGAGTATTCTTTAATATCAACAGACATCACTTTGCCACAAAATGACTCACAACGGCCCGCTCATGTTTATTCATTATGCTAATGAGGCCCGCTTGCCTCATCTGATAAACATGGAGGACTAATTGAGCTTTTGGAAATGTGCAATGTTACTATGGTATCACCCCTAAGAGCTTTCCATAAGATGTCTTAATTAGCCTGGCGTTCATTAGAAGCGCTCCTCCTGTTGACAGAAGCAAAGATCTGCTTCTCCTGTGGTGTTATTTCTGCGCTCACGTCTCCCTGTTGTTTAACGGTGAGCTGTTTCTGACTAGAAAGATTCTCAACTCTTTGTAGTCTAAAATGGAAGGCTTTTGTTTCCACTCCATTGAATCTCTTATTTTGTTTCCAACGCCTTCGTCGAGCGAGCTGCACATGAAAGATGGCCAAAACGCTGACATATCAAGAAGGAATGTTGGAAAGCTCTGCTCAATTCAGTTTAGTTTTCATGCTTCAGAGATGCTAAAACTTTACATTATGTTGACATTTTTTGTTACGAGTGCTGGGCAAAGATTAACTGCATCCAACTAAATGTTTGTTTTGACAATATACAGTTGAAGTCAGAATTATTAGCCCCGCTGTTTATTTATTTCCCCAATTTCTGTTTAACAGAGAGATTTTTTCAACACATTTCTAAACATAATAGTTTTAATAACTCATTTGTAATAGCTGATTTATTTTATCTTTGTCATGATGACAGTACATAATTTTTTACTAAATATTTTTCAAGACACTTCTATACAGCTTAAAGTGACATTTAAAGGCTTAACTAGGTAAATTAGGTTAACTAGGCAGGTTAGAGTAATTAGGCAAGTTATTGGATAATGATGGTTTGTTCTGTAGACTATCGAAAAAAATAGCTTGAAGGGGCTAATAATTTTGATCTTAAATGGTTATATAAAAAAAATGCTTTTATTCTAGTCGAAATAAAACAAAAAAGACTTTTTTAGAAAGAAAAAATATTATCAGACATACTGTGAAAATTTCCTTGCTCTGTTAAACATCATTTGGGAAATATTTAAAAAAGGAAAAAAATTAAAAGGGGGGCTAATAATTCTGACTTCAACTGTATATGCGTATGTACAGTTGAAGTCAGAATTATTAGCCCTCCAGAAAGATTTTTTTTTCAACACATTTCTAAACACAGTAGTTTTAATAACTCATTTTTAATAACTGATTTCTTTTATCTTTGCCACGATGACAGTACATAATATTTGACTAGATATTTTTCAAGTTACTAGTATTCAGCTTAAAGTGCAGTTAATTAGGTTAATAGGTTAATTAGGTTAGTCATTGTTCAACAGTGATTTGTTTTGTAGATATTCAAAAACATAATTGCTTAAGGGGGCTAATAATATTGACCTTAAAATGGTAAAAAATACTGTACACAAACATATGAATGCAAAACCCTCAAAATCCATCAGACCTCTTTTCTTGTAAATAAGCATTTTCTATCAGGATTATATAATTAAGTTCAGAAGTTTCATTTTATAGGTAATGATAAGGTTATTAGCTAGTAAATAAAATATATTTTTTTCAAAAATGTCACTTTGGAAAATGTTTTGGTTTTTAACAACAATGAAAAAAATCATTTAGAGATGATTCCTTGGATTTACTCAATTTTGTTTTAAGTCAAATGGCTGTAAACAATTTATTTGGGCTGAATTTAAACAAACAAATTAAGTACAATTTTATTAAATTTAATTTGTTTGTTTAAATTCAACACAAATAATTTGTTTGTAACAATTTTGCAGACATCATTTTTTTCATGAAGGTAGATTTTCTTTTCTACCTTCGTCTAAACCAGCTAAATTCACTTGTGCTTTTCTGCAAAAACCTCTAAATGCACCCATTGGGACAAGACATTTAATTAGTTAAAAAATCGCTAAAGATGCAACTCTAAGAGCCAAACATATAACACATTACACAAACCACCTTAAATTAAAAATAAATAAATCTGTCAAGTAAGTGGCGGTTCATTCCGCTGTGGTAACCCCTAATAAACCAGGGACTAAGCAGAAGGAAAATGAATGAATGAAATCTCTCAAGTAAGTGCATTAATCAATAACATTAAAATGGACATCAATTAAATCTTAACAATCTAGTGTCATTTCTGATATTTGGAATTTAGACTTAATGTTAGTACATCAATGTTAACATTGTAAACTAAACTTGTTAGATTCAAATAATGTAGTGTAAAAACATTGTGAAACATCAATATCTGTGCAATATCCATTAATAAAAAAGTAATATAATTTATTGAATTGATATAAATTATGTAGAGTTTTATACATTATATGTATCTTTTAAAAATAGCTTACATTGGCAAATAAAACACAAGGTCTACTGTGCAAAAAAGGGGATGTCTCTCAGACACTTTTAGAAGCTGTCATTCATTCATTCATTCATTCATTCATTCATTCATTCATTCATTCATTCATTCATTCATTCA
>CAIGQZ010031698.1:6511651-6544024 GCA_903798205.1 Danio tinwini | reverse complement strand
TCATTCATTCATTCATTCATTCATTCATTCATTCATTCATTCATTCACTCACTCACTCACTCACTCACTCACTCATTCATTCTCACCATACTCAAGGTCTTGATCTCTTGACCCTTCCTACACTTCAAGAACTGTACTCTTCCAGAGTGAGTAAAAGGGCTCACAAAATTACTCTGGACGCCTCGCACCCAGCACACTACCTGTTCGAACTGTTACCGTCTGGTCGGCGCTACAGAGCACCAAGCACAAAAACAGCCAGACACAGGAAAAGTTTCTTTCCTCAGGCCATCTACCTCATGAACAGTTAAATATTCCGCTACTGTGCAATAAATGTGCAATACTTTCTCATACGCACTTGTACACAGCACCTTATAACAATATACAATGCAATACTTTCTCCATTTGCATTGGTACACAGCACCTTATAACCTGTATATTCACAACATATCTGTACATACAACTCAACATCCAGATCATTTTGACTTACTGCATCTCTGTTTAATGTTTATCGCCTTTTCTCATATTTAATTTTGTGTTGTCACTCGTCACTTTATGTACACTGGAAGCTTCTGTTGCCAAAACAAATTCCTTGTATGTGTGAAGCACACTTGGCAATAAAACTGATTCTGATTCTTTTTCGTCTCTTGCTTATCCTCATAGCGTCCACGTGGGATAAAAGACATCTTAACTCCGTCTTTCGTGAACAACTTTAAGTTAAAATAGTTTGGTATACTTGGTCACACTTTATTTTGATGGTCGGTTTGTTGAATTGAAGTTACATTGCCTCTACATGCCCACATACTCAAGGTCTTGATCTCTTTTTCATCTCTTGTTTATCCTCATAGCATCCATGTGAGACAAAAGAACGGCATCTTAACTCCGTCTTTCACGAAATGGTGCCGTTTAATGTATAGTAAATTAGACTCATTCGAAATCCGTAGCGTCACTGCGCTAAAACACGTTATAATTGCATGCTACACTTCCGACTGTACATTGTGTTTTCTTTTTCTTATAATGCACAGAGTTTTGATTGGTTCTCAGGATATAGCGGCTTTTGCTGTCAAATGTAAGTGGCGTTTAGAGGCTTTTGCAAACAAACTGGTATTTCTGAATGCACTGATGCTAGGATTTTGATTATTTGAAGCAAAAATAATTGCTGAACATGTACTAAAGTCAATGCCTAAAGCATTAAACGGTGGAAGTGGCGTTTAGTGGCTTTTGCATCTGAACTCTTCATATCTGATGTCAAAACAGACCGAAAGCCGAAAAGAAAATGAAAGAATGAATTAACTTTTATAATAGCCATTATTGATTATTAAAACTGATATTCAGCAAAAGAGAGAGTATGTTTCATATTTTTCATTGAAAATTAAAGGAGGCAGTTATGTTATAGACTCATTTTGTTATAAATATGCATACGGTAAGGATGAAGGTCATATAAGTATGTAGCTACACAAGGCTGTAACATTTTTGGTGTCTGCTGTTAATATTAAAATGAAAATAGGCAGCTCCTTATGTCATTTTTTATTTTTATTGATAGTGAAATGTATGGGCGACGTGGTAGCGCAGTGGGTAGAACCACCTCACAGCAAGAAGGACGCTGCTGGGTCAGTTGGCATTTCTGTGCGGAGTTTGCATGTTCTCCCCGTGTTCGTGTAGGTTTCCTCCGGGTGCTCCAGTTCAAGTCCAAAGACAAGTGGTACAGGTGAATTGGGTATGCTAAAATTGACTGTAGTGTATGAGTGTGAATGAGTGTGTATGGATATTAAACCCCAATCAGGTAGCGATTGTCTGCAGCCAGGCCTCCGTTATCAGATGTCTCCATTTTCCCCTATCCATACTAACACAGAGCAGCAGCGTTTCAGTGTTTCCAAAACGCTCAGTTTTCGGAGCTCGAAAACTCTGGGGTAGAGTGGACGGAAGGCAAAACCGTAGCAAAAGTTATGCTTTTTAAAACTAAAACGTATTAGTGTAAACAGGGCCTAAGTCAAACTGTACATTCCATGAGGAAAATGTGAGATAAAAGCACATCACTTACTCATCATGCACTATAGTGGGTCCATCCCTGGTCATGGCCTCTTCTTTGATGACATTGATGAGCTCGAAAGTGCTGCTAATGGGAGCGTCGGGGTTTGGCCATTTTGGGCACTGAAAGTGACGAACTTCTAAAACGTAATCATCCTATTGAGAAAAAAAAAAAAAAGAGAGAGAGAGACAATATTAAAAATTATTTATAGTGTTAAAACAAAAATGTACAGATTCTATATATGCAATATACACTGTAAAAAAGTGATTAATTGACTGTACTGAAAAAAGTAAACCTGTTGAATTAAAAATGATAAGAGATCCTGTGAAGTGCTGTGAAATGTGCATTTTTTTTATCGATATTGGACGTAATCTTAAAAGAAATATGAAGAGAGGGAGGAACAGAGTAGCTCCTTCCCTTTTAAAAAACAGTCAATAGTGTTTCGTGTTTATAACAGCTCTGCCAGTGAGAGTGGCTGAGCTCAAGCAAATCAAATAAAAAGCAAATGAAAAGCATCTTGAAGGTGGCGGGGCATGTAAGATACTAGAGAGCAATTGATTTGATGAGGAAAAATGATTGATTTTTAGGCGAAAAGAGACAAACTTATCAAGTTGATATCAGTTTTATATTTTCTAAAGGTGAATTCTGTCACTGTTTTGTAGCACACTAGCTTAGAAATATCTTTAAAACCAGAGATGCCCAAACTAGGGCCCGTGGGCCAAAGTTGGCCCATAACCTTTGATTTTGCCCATCATCCCATCTGAGGGAGAGTGATGGGGATGGTTTAGAGATTGTCATTTCAAGCTTTACGAAACCTTTTTTTTGTTTGTTTTATAGTTAAGCTACAAAAGAGCGAATTGAAATTAAGGCCCAATCCCAATTCTCAACCACCACTGAACAAGACACACAAGCTGAAACGTCAAGACTGGGCCAAGAAATATCTCAAGACTGATTTTTCTAAGGTTTTATGGACTGATGAAATGAGAGTGAATCTTGATGGGCCAGATGGATGGGCTCGTGGCTGGATCGGTAAAGGGCAGAGAGCTCCAGTCCGACTCAGACGCCAGCAAGGTGAAGGTGGAGTACTGGGTTGGGCTGGTATCATCAAAGATGAGCTTGTGGGGCCTTTTCGGGTTGAGGATGGAGTCAAGCTCAACTCCCAGTCCTACTGCCAGTTTCTGGAAGACACCTTCTTCAAGCAGTGGTACAGGCAGAAGTCTGCATCCTTCAAGAAAAACATGATTTTCATGCAGGGCAATGCTCCATCACATGCGTCCAAGTACTCCACAGCGTGGCTGGCAAGAAAGGGTCTAAAAGAAGAAAAACTAATGACATGGCCTCCTTGTTCATCTGATCTGAACCCCATAGAGAACCTGTGGTCCATCATCAAATGTGAGATTTACAAGGAGGGAAAACAGTACACCTCTCTGAACAGTGTCTGGGAGGCTGTGGTTGCTGCTGCACGCAATGTTGATGGTGAACAGATCAAAACACTGACAGAATCCATGGATGGCAGGCTTTTGAGTGTCCTTGCAAAGAAAGGTGGCTATATTGGTCACTGATTTGTTTTTGTTTTGTTTTTGAATGTCAGAAATGTATATTTGTGAATGTTGAGATGTTATATTGGTTTCACTGGTGAAAATAAATCATTTAAATAGGTATATATATTTTTTTTGTTAAGTTGCCTAATAATTATGCACAGTAATAGTCCCCTGCACACACAGATATCTTCCTAAAATAGCTCAAACTAAAAACAAACTAAAATCTACTTGCAAAAATATTCAGCTTTGATATTAATGAGTTTTGGGTTTTTTGAGAACATGGTTGTTGTTCAATAATAAAATTAATCCTCAAAAATATAACTTGCCTAATAATTCTGCACTCCCTGTATTTGTACTATTTAATTATAATTAACCAATCAATTAAATATAACAATATGTATTTTTATCACAGATGCGCAAACAGCTTGTAGCAAAACTTCAGAAGAGATTATTTTCAACATCCTATATGTCGAGTACACAAGCCTGACTTTTTACATTTTATTTGTAGAGCTTTGTGTTGCTTTTAAAAATGAGAAGGATGTGACATCTGTGCACTCTCTTCCACCCCAGCAAGCATTTATCTGAAAAAGATGTCTTCTAGATGTCAAATAGACATATTGACATATTCTCTTGGCTAAAACAAGGCTAAATTTGAGAAATGGATGTCTAAAAATAGCGCAAAACTATTTACACAGGAATGAATGACTACACGTGAATGTCTATTTGATGACTAGTCTAGCTTCAGGCTATTGTTAGATTTAGACTTGTTCTAGCTCTTGTTCTTGGTCTATGCTTGGATGTCTGTTAGATGAACGCAAAATTACTTGGTCTGAATTATATCGCTAATAACAAAAGCTTCTGAATTCATACAGCCCCTTATATTAATGATATATTTTAAACACTATCAATCGTGAGCTGTTCCTCCACAGACCTGTGTGGCCTCCAGGATGAAGTCATGAATGATGATCTGTTCCTCATTGGAGAGACAGAGTCTGTCTTTACTGATAAGAGTGACTGTAAACGCCTCACAGTTCATGGCTTCCTCTCGACTCGGCCAATACACGAACTCATCCTCCGCCTGCAGGAACATACGTGAAGGAGTTCATTAAAGACGGACAGAAAAACAGACGCTCTTCCAGCCCATTACCATAATTCACTGCTCACAGTATAACAACACATCTGATGACCTTGGGGAGCACAGCTTATAACATTAAAGGTGCCATAGAATGCAAATCTGGATATACCTTGGCATAGTCGAATGTGAAATACTGTAAATATACAATCCCAGTGAAAATCAGGCCAATTACAGACTGTTACCATGCACATGGGATCATTAATATGCACGCTCCTAGCAGATTGATTGGCCTCAACGTTTTCTAATGATATTACAACAATATTTTTTCCCTTATATTTTACATTTATATACACTTGTATAAATGTACTATGTATGTGGGACTTATTTTGAAAATGACAAAGGCTTTAGGGAAGATAAAGCTGTTCTGTGAGTGTGAAACAAGCAGCTCATCTGTTCACACAGTGTCAGAAATATGGTTTATAAATCTATTCAGCATCACCCCAAAGAGGCATTAGGTCTGCTTAAATGTATTTCTTTGTTAGTTTAACATGTATACTGTGAAATGAAGTTTGAAATGAGGCAACAGACATATGTAAACTGCTGAATATGTGTTTGATGCATTTTTATGCATCATGTCATATCACTTAGCTCTTACAGTGATTTCTATGGAGTGACAACCCGACAAAAGTCTTGTTGCCTATGTGAGTTTTAGAAACAGCAAATAACAATGTGGCTTCTAGTTGATCATTTGGTATCAGAAGTGGCTTATATGAAAGGCAAAGGCCTCTAGATTACGCTTATTTTACCAAAATAAAATATGATCATGCCTTGATTTTTAATTATTTTATTAAGACTATAAGGTCTGACTTTGCTTAGACAAAAGTATTGTTACTTAGAAATAAAGTACAGTATAGAATATAAAGTCATGCTGCAGTGGAAAATAATGAATATTGTGTATGACTCCCATGAGCTTGGAGGACTGCATCCATACATCTCTGAAATGACTCAAATAACTAATTAATAAAGTCATCTGGAATGGCAAAGACAACATTCTTGCAGGACTCTCAGAGTTCATCAGGATACTTTGGATTCATCTTCAATGCCTCCATCTTACCCCAGACATGCTCAATAATGTTCATCTCTGGTGACTGGGCTGGCCAATCCTGGAGCACCTTGACCTTCTTTGCTTTCAGAAACGTTGATGTGGAGGCTGAAGTATGAGAAGGAGCGCTATCCTGCTGAAGAATTTGCCCTCTCCTGTGGTTTGTAATGTAATGGGCAATACAAACGTCTTGATACATCAGGCTGTTATGTTATGTTATGTTATTATGTAATGTTGCTATCCACTCTGCAGATCTCTTGCACACCCCATACTAAATGTAACCCCAAACCATGATTTTTCCTTCTCCAAGCTTGCCTGATTTCAGTGAGAATCTTGGGTCCATGCTGGTTCCAGTAGGTCTTCTGCAGTATTTGTGATGATTGGGATGCAGTTCAACAGATGATTCATCGAAAAAATCAACCTTCTGCCACTTTTCCAAATGATCAACTAGACGTCAAGTTATTATTTGTTGCTCTTACAACTAGGAATCAATGACAAGACTGTTGTTAGGAAGTGTATGTCAATAAACAAAAAAAAAACTCATCTGTTTGTGTAGATTGATATTAATTCCTGCCTGTGTTTTCATATACACTATATCATCAAAATACAACACTAAAACATATCTGTTGACTTCTTTTGTTGAATATAAATATAATTTAGCCTATATTTCGTTCATTCATTCATTTTCTTTTCGGCTTAGTCCCTTTATTAATCCGGGGTCACCACAGCGGAATGAACCACCAACTTATCCAGCACATGTTTTACGCAGCGGATGCCCTTCCAGCCACATCCCATCTATGGGAAACATCCATACACACTCATACACTACCGACAATTTAGCCTACCCAATTCACCTGTACCTCATGTCTTTGGACTGTGGGGGAAACCGGAGCACCCGGAGGAAACCCACGCAAACGCAGGGAGAACATGCAAACTCCACACAGAAACGCCAACTGACCCAGTCGAGGCTCGAACCAGCGACCTTCTTGCTGTGAGGCGACAGCACTACCTACTGCGCCACTGCATCACCCTAGCCTATATTTCATTACAATAATTTTTTACATTTATATAACGCATTTCTGGGCACTCACGACGCGACGGCAGCCATTTTCCGCACACCAGCTGATTGGTTGAGAGGAGACCGAGTGATAAAGCCAATTATGATATGGGGAGGGTTAGGAGGCCATGATGGACTGAGGCCAGTGGGCAGATTTGGCCAGGATGATGGGGTTAAACCCGGGAAGGAGCTAAATTTTTAATGACCACAGAGAGTCAGGACCTCAGTTTAACTTCTCATCCGAAAGTCGGCGCTCAATGAGTAGTATAGAGTCCCCGTCACTATACTGGGGCATTAGGACCCACACAGACTGCATTTTGGGCGCCCCCCACAACACAACCCTGAAGCAAACTAGGTGACTCTGGTGGCTTAAAGATATCTTACTCACTCATTTCTAGCTAAAATACCACTTTAGTTTAAAAGATTGTCAATCCAATTCCTTTAAATATTTTTTAATGACTTAAGGATGATTGTTTTGCATATGTGTATTTCATAATACATCATACTGTGTGTGTGAGGCACATCAAAGCAAAGCTCATTAATATTCATGACTGTTCCGAATATGATCAATCTTTTCATTTTAGGGTTAATTCCTTTGGTTATAAACAAGCATATAAAACAGTTTATGGAGAATTTTTGATCTTAACCTAAGCCACATACTATGTACTGTAGATATCAGAGATGGATTTAACATATTGTATCAATGCACACTATGGCACCTTTAACTTGAGTTTCCCTCATCACAAGAGACAAACAAGAGATATACAGATAGTCTTGAATACCCACCAGGCTCTGGTTGTCTGGTAACATGACGATGATTTGAGCGTTGTGGTCCCAGATCATCCTCCAGAAATCTTTAGTGGTGTGAGGCAGGGGATGCTGGGTAATGATGAACTCATTGCTGCGGTAGTAGCCCTGTTAGTGTTAGTACAGAAACATTGTAGTCAAAAACAAACAAGTGTCAAAAAGTTTCCCAATTTACACACCCTATAGAATTACCACTTAGTAGTAGTAGTAGTTAAAAGTCTGAATTCCTAAATTTGAAGCCTGTTTTCTTGTTGACCTCTCATTTTTTAAACTCTTTTCTATGTGTCGTTTCGAAACATGTGCAGTGCACAGGTGCTACAAAGCCAACATTTCAGCAAATGTTCAGTCTTGTGACCGTAAAACAGATTGGTTCTCCTCAGAACACCGAATGCTTGTTTGTGATACAGCACTGGTTAATGTTTTACTGTAGTGAGGGTGTTGGGGACTCACCATTATGTAAGATGCATTGATGTAATCAGTTCCCTTCATCCCAGGCAACGGTGCAAGACCAACACGTGCTCTTTCCGCTGAGAGGAACAAAAACAGCCAATCAGGAAGCAGAATGAGAGAACAGGAGCTCAAACCGTGATGCAAAATATTGATGTGTTGCAGTTTAGATACTAGAATAGCAGTTCAAATAATTTACTCTGCAGTACAGAATAAATGCATGTGGTATGTAATAAATGAGTACTACATTGACATTTAGGTGAGGACAGATACTTTAGTGATGATTATAAAAACAAAACAAAAATAAAGAGTTAAAGAGTTAGTTTTCCACAAAGTGAAAATGATGTCATCGTTCATTCATGCTCATGTCGTTCCAAAGCCATAAGAATTGCGTTCATCTTTGAAACATAAATGCAGGTTTTGTTTTTCACTCCACTGAAAACCTTTTCACCCAAAACTATTCACACAGAAGACTAATAAATCCATTGCTATAATGTTTATAGCAGCTACCTATGAACATTATACATCATCACAACCACACTTTTTGATGTACCAAAATAATTCGATAAATATTTAGAACAAATAAATATTATAAATATTTCTTTTTAAAGAGCCCCTTTTATGGGTTTTTGAAATTGACCTTCCATGTAGTGTGTAACACAGCTCTTAGTGAAGTGAAATATCCAGCTAAAGCTTAAATCTGAAAGTGGAGATTTTAAAACTATTGATTCATCTATAAAAGAGTCGACTCATAGTGATTTAAATTAATCGTCTTGATAATGAATCTTCAGCCGTTTTGGCGTGACGTCGTTACGAAACATAATGGTTGCGCGTGCAGACCTGGCAAAATTCAAACCTGCGGCCCCGCCCACTAACACAGTAGCAAGACGCTCATGAAGACGCTGTGATATTGTGAAGTGTTAGGAAAAGGAGCCGTTCAGAAATCTGCATGCTTACAATTGGCCATTTATCACTACACAGCTCATGCATTAGTTTCTGCCTCCATCTTGTAATGGACAGACAAGACACCAGGAGTGCAGGCAAAATAAGGACAAAATATTAGGTACACCGGTAGGCTGCTGAATGCTGGGCTTCGGGCTGGTGAGCAGCACTGAAAAGGCTTGCGAATGGAGAGCGGGAGCCCGCAGAGATAGCTTGTCAGAGGACAGAGGATGCTACAATCTCCCGGCTGGGGATGTGATCGTTTAGAAAAGCAGAGTACAGGTAAGCACTTAGAACATATAGCAGTTCACGGACAAGGTGCCACAGCAATGATTGCAAATAGAAATGATCTACATGTTTTGTTACTAGTAACCGTGTGTACTGTACTGTGTACTGACTCGTGCTGTTTTGTTTACAGATTTAAATGTTTTCGTGAGCTCGTTCCACTGCCATTTGTCGTTGCTATGGCCACCGTTAGCTGATCCTGCACACGTGCAGCGGTCAAGGTTCAGAATAGTTCAGCTTTTGCTGCTGTGTGGATTAAAACTGAATGTATGTCATACACATGCTAGTGTTTAACTGCACTGCTTTCGGCGCTGAGGTGTCTGAATAACACTGTTGAGAACCGGGTACTGTTTACTGTGGTGTTAGTAAGTTTCGAGCGTCCGCTGCGTTCGGATCCTATACCAATGTTGGCGACCCGCGGCCTTGGGCTTGATAAACCACGCTGGCCATTTTACTGTCTCGCACTGAACGCTGTCGACCAATGGCAACAGGCTGTCATCGGTCCAATCAGCGCAGATTAGCTTCGCGCTAAGCAGGGGTTTGGGAACAAATGAATCGCTGAATGATTCATATGGGAGTCGCTGGGATAATTAGGTAAAAATAAATGCATATTATAAGACCATGAATGTGTTTTTTGACCTTGCATACATATCAGTATGTTGTTAGAGACCCATAATACCGAAATATGACCCTTTTCAATGTGTAATAGGGGCTCTTTAAAATAGAAGTTTATTACATCATATATCATTAGAAAAAAGTTTTAAATTAAAAACTGTAGCCTAGTGTAATTTATTAAGCAAATGACAAACTGGCCAGCATATTCAACATTCCTCAGTCAGAATTTGACCATTTGAAGAATAAAAAACTGAAACATGATAATAATTATTATAATAATGTAGAGCTACAAAACTTTTCTAGCCTCTCTTGTAAAAGTGCTTCACACTTTTTTTATTGGTCACGTTTTCTTTCAAGAATAAGGTCCAAGATTTCTAGAATAAAAGTTACTTATAAAAAGGGCGTCACTGTGGTGCAGTGAGTAACACGATCGCCTCACAGCAAGAAGGTCGCTGGTTTGAGCCTCGGCTGGGTCAGTTGGCATTTCTGTGTAGAGTTTGCATGTTCTCCCCGTGTTCGTGTGGGTTTTCTCTGGGTGCTCTGGTTTCCCTCACAAGTTCAAAGACTTATAGGTGAATTGTGTAAGCTAAATTGTCCGTAGTGTATGTGTGTGAATGGATGTTTCCCAGTGATGGGTTGCAGCTGGAAGGGCATCCGCTGCTTAAAACATATGCTGGATAAGTTGGCGGTCCATTCCGCTGTGGCGACCCCAAATTAATAAAGGGACTAAGCCAAATAGAAAATGAATGAATGAATATTTTGATTTATGTTACTCACATGGTACAACAGAAGAGTTGCGGTTCTTCTCCTTGTTGCAGTCTTTCTGAGCACTGAAACACTCGACAAATCTTGCATTGCATTGAGTCACCAACTGTTAATAAAAGAAAAATAATTATAGAATTTTTCAAATCAAAAGTTGTATAAATCTTTAATATAAGACCACGCCAACCGCTTGAATTCAACCAGAAGGTTAAATGTCCAGTATAGAAACTGTAATTAGTGTGGATTTGAGGGGTTAAATAATCAAACAAATAAACAACTAGCAAAAATGTTTAAGTTGACCCCTTATTTAACTAAACAATAAAAAGATGCATTATATTAGGCACTGCCACTCCAATCTTTGTAATGATATGTAGCATCCCAAATAAAATGTGATTTATATTCAGCCACCGAGACTGAACCAAAAAGGACTATAAAAAGCTGGAATATCTGGCCTAATAAAACATTTCACCAACTCATAAAACTCCAGCAAACCACATATCACACATTTTACCCGCACAGAACCTGTCAGGATTGGCTTGTAAATCGCAGATATGAAACGATAAAGTATGAAGTGATAAAAGCCAAATTCCGACCAGCATAAATATGTATTAAAACTGAATTGCGTGCGAGTACGAGTGTTCTGATATGCTAAGTGTATGTCATGCAGGGCAGTTCTGCAAACAGTTTTCACAGATAAATTGCTTGTTGAATATACTTTGCATAAAGAAAGAGACGGTGCCTACCTTGAACTGCTTCTCTAGTCGTGTTTTGCCCCCTGGGCCTGGCGTCAGGATACTGTTGACGTAACTGTGCAGCTGACTCGAGGGCACCTCTGTTTCCTTCCCAAGAATGGCTTCCATCAAGGCATCGTGGATGAAGATATACTGCTCCTAAATGCACAGAGATAGAGGCCTTGTTTATTCAGAAGTATTGGAGTAAATCTAATTAGTTACTGCTGTATATTCCCTCTGCAATTATGTTATTAAATAATATTATAAGGGTGGAATGGTAGCTCAGTGATTAACACTGTTGCCTTACAGCAAGAAGGTCGCTGTTTTGAGGGCTAGTTGGCACTTCTGTGTGGAGTTTGCATGTTCTCCCCATGTTGGTGTGGGTTTCCTCTGGGTGCTTCGGTTTCCCCCACAGTCTAAAGACATGCGCTATAAGCGAATTAGATGGACTAAATTGGCAGTAGTGTATGAGTGTGTGTGAATTTGAGAATGGGTGTTTCCCAGTACTGTCTTGCGGCTGGAAAGGCATCTGCTGCGTAAAACATACGCTGGAATAGTTGGAGGTTTATTCCGCTGTGGCAATGCCTAATAAATAAGGGACTAATCTGAAGGAAAATAAATGAATGAATAATATTATGTAAGGTGTTTTTTTTTATTAAAGGTGAGTAAACACCCAGTTTTGGCCAATTCCATGTTTATCTTAAGTACATATAGAATAATATCTAATATTTTACTTAAATATTGACTTGAACCACTTTAAATCATCATATGAGCCATAATCAAGGCTTGACATTAACACCAATGCACCAAATGCGGGTAGATTTCAGCTGTGGCGGGTTAGACAGACACTGCCAATCGCCAATCTGGCTGGTTGACAATTTGTACATTGTACTGCCCACTATGGTAAGCCCATGCTACTGTGATATAGGCAATCGTCCATTATGTAGTGGACCTGGTACAGTACGCCATCAAGTTGTGGGCTGCAGGTAGGATTGTCTCGATCGCCACGCACAGGTGATGTGATGCGTGTGAGTGTTTAAAAGCATGCGTGAAGCAACTTTCCCTGGAAATGCAACTGTTGCAATCGATTCTCTTTGGAATAGACTAGACAAAAAGTATGGAGTCAGTCTAGGGCCATATATACCTGCAAAATAAAAGAAAGTCTTGCAAACAAAAAATAAGTATTGAGCACAAAATAAAAATTAAATGCAAATCTCCAAAAATCGCAAAGCAAAAATGTATTTTTGAAAAAAAAAAAATAATTTTGCTTTTTAAAAATAAAGAACTGCAAAGGGCCAGGACAGACTACTGTGCATAGTTTTAGATACATGACAATATATTTCTTTTTTAAAATGTCAATTGTTTTTTGTTTTCTTTAAAGAAATTGCTGTTGAATTAAAAAGTGTATGTATGGAGCTATATTTTGCTAGTTTTTGAAATTTTCAAATTATTTAAAGGTGCATGTAAGTTTTTGACTCAAATAAAGCATAAAAATGCCATAATATGTGTGCAGATATTAAAGAAACATCCCAAGTGAACACACTTGAAAAACATACTTAAAAAACAATGCCAGAACGCTGTCTTTGTTTAGGTAAATTTAACCTGCACAATGCCAGTTTAGCCAATATAATTCAGCACCCCAGGTTGCCTTGTTGGAAAACAGCGTATTTTATTCATTCATTCAGAAAGACTCTGAAAGCATGCGTCCGTGAGCGAAATGCGGCAGTGTCAGTGGACAGTATCAGATGTAGAAATGAGACAGATTCAGTTCCACATAAGGTTATTAATTAGCAAATGATATAAATATTACGAACGTAAACATCAGGTGAGCAGGTTACATTGTAATCTTGTGTCCTAACAACACGCTTTGTGACGAGATACGCAGTGATGAGCAATTTGGCTGTTTGCGACGAAACACAACAGAAATTTAAATACAGCCATTCAGAAGCACAGAATATGCACTCACTCATTAAAAGGTAAGGTTTAGAATCTATTTGATACATGTTAATCCTCTTTAACATCTTCAAATGTAGATGCTGAATCACTCATATGTGTTTAGTTCTAAAGTTTAATTTTAAACGGTTTATTGTATTTTCAAGATCTGAGGTGAACTATCTGCTGCTGCTTTCAGTATATGGCAATAAATGTCATGTAAAATGGCATTCAAACTCACATTGTTAGCATTTAGCACTGAATAAAGCACACAAGGTTTACCTGAGGTGATCACTGTCATAGGTGTCTGTTGTTCAGCTGTGAGAAATAGAAGCCGTTTCTAATATATCAATTCGAGGTGTTGGTTAGAACCAAAACTCCTATTAATATGGAAAATATTCCCTCTATCGCATGTCGTTGCTTTGATTTAGAACACAGTTTAAATCACTCGCTCCTGTATTCAATCTGGCAACCCGCGCTTGCGTTTATTTTGATCCAGGAGTGCAATACCTAGTTCAACCACTGTGTGTCAAACTTACATACTGCACCTTTAAAATTTGTGGCAAAAAAAAAAATATTTATTTATTTTTCAGTGTGGCCTGAGGAAAAATTGGTGCATCCTTAATGTTGGGCCCTGAAAATACGTGAAATAATAACTAATCGCAATGCAACACCATGAAACTGAAACTGAACACTCCTGATTTTGCTCATGAGCAAAGTCATACACAACACACAAAACCGTGAAATGAATGAGGAGTCATGTGGACATAACACAATCAAGTAATTTTAGCATGCCAAAGTCAATTTTTGCATAAAAATACATTTTCCCAACAACAAATTGTGGCTAGTGAAAATGGCAAGTAATGTTGGAGAACTACTAGCCACAGTGGCTGGTGATCAAAAAAGTGGATGTCGAGCCTTTGCCATAATCATTAATAAATGTAAATACATTCTAGTGTATGTTTAATTTCTTTGGAAATTGTATAAATCGGACCCCTGGATGGCTGACTCACCTCTGTTTGGACCAGGTAGTTTCTCTGAGTTCGTATATGTTTGAGGAAGCCGAGCACATTGACAGCGCCTTTATCCTTCAGCTGCTGTAACATGCTGTCAATCACAATGTATGTTCCTGTTCTGCCCACACCGGCACTGAGGAGGTCACATGGATGACATACAAGTCAGTTGATGTATTACACTATTTAGCCATGAAATCAGCTGGTGGGAATGTTTGTCTATTTGATTTCACAGTAAGGGACAGTATACATTAATCAACATTCATACAGTAAATGTACCCAAATTAGCCCAAGGACTAGTTTTCGTTGGTGGTTCCCTAGCCAGATGTTAAAGGCCATACTAATAAAAAAACAAGTTCAAACTATAAACAAATGTTTTATACTAAAGTGTGTGTGTATAAATACTAAAGTGTGTGTGTGGGGGTGGGTGGGTGGGGGGGGTTGGGGTTTACCTGCAGTGTACAAGCATGGGGCCCATCTCTGGGGTCTGTGCGGCAGAAGACTTCCTGACAAATGTGAGCACAGGTAAAGTGTATTCTGGGACGCCCATGTCCGGCCACTGAGTGTAGTGATACTGCAGAACCGTTCTCTCACTCTGACGGCCCTTAGTGTTCCCCTTCTGACCCTGCAGACAAACAAACCACACATAACCCTTCAACATCCCTGCTAACAAAATATATAGACATGTTGGCGTGGGTTTCCTCCGGGTGCTCTGGTTTCCCCCACAGTCCAAAGACATGCGGTACAGGTGAATTGAATAAACTAAATTGGCCGTAGTGTATGTGTGTGAATAAGTGTGTATGGGTGTTTCCCAGTACTGGGTTGCAGCTGGAAGGGCATCCGCTGCGTAAATCATAAGCTGGATAAGTTGGCGGTTCATTTCGCTGTGGCGACCCCTTATGAATAAACGGACTAAGCCAAAGGAAAATGAATGAATGAATTATTTATTAATTATGTACAATGTATTCCCTATTTATTAACCAAAGCCTTCATGTACCTTTCCTATTTATTTGACCTGAACTGGTCCCATTTTTTGATTCTTACTATAATAAAAATATTCAATGCATTTAGTTACTTCATTTTAATAGTGAGAATCATTCTTAAGTGTGTGTTTTTTTTTCAATTTTAGTAAAGATATTTGCCTAAGTAGCATTCTATTTAGTTTCAAGAGATCACACTTAGCTGATGATAGATTATAAAGCTTGTTTGGCATGCTGTCCCTGAAGAGAGCCCTGAGCTCATATGATCCTCGAGCGTGGGGCTCCCTCCCGTTTGCAAGGTGAGAGGGGAGTTTGAGCTCAGGTATACAGTATCTTAAAAACTCCCCTGGTGACTAATAAACAGATAGGGATTGCTCTTAAGACATAACTACTTACTAGGTGCATGTGCCGATTTGGATTAGTCAATTAACTTAAGTTGCAAGTTTTTGGATGGTGGGAGGAAATTGGAGTACCCGGGGGAAACCCACGTGAGCACAGGGAGAACGTGTTAAGTCCGCACAGAAGCGTCGGCTGGCTTGGTAAGGACTAGAACTGGTGACGTTCTTGCTGTAAGACAACAGTGCTAACCACTGGGCCACCGTGCCACACATCTAGGAAAGGAGGAGGAGTAGGGGTGGAAGGGGGGATTTTTCAAAACGAAGATGGCTGTTATATGGAACCTAGGGTATTTATAGTGGCTTAGGAATCGTCTGATTGGTGAATGATGAATTGAATAATGCGGGGCCTGCTACAAGCAATCATAAGCACGTGATCTTCTCGAAATTAGTTTATTAATAAACTTCACTTAAAAATACCCTACACAATGCAATTGCTTTAGATAGCCAATAAACAATAATCAGCGTTGAAGAAAGTTACATTTGAAAGTAATGCATTACAATATTGAGTTACTCCCCCAAAAAAGTAACTAGTTACGTTACTTAGTTACTTTTTATAATAAGTAATGTGATAAGTTACTTTTGAGTTACCTTTGCAGTACTTAGCTGTGGCTTTTTTTCCCCTTTTTAATAATAGAGGAGCTCTGCAATTAACAACGCATTGTTTAATCTACTATTTCATTAACCTTTTTTTCCTCAATGCGCTTAAAATAATGAGAATACTTACATTTCAGAAATCGAAGGCCCTGGCTTGCAAATTCTCTTATTGTGTGCATGACTCAATGTGACTATGTTAAGTTTACTTCAGCAATTTATTTTGTAAAACGTAATAAATCAAACTAAAAAGTAACTCGCATTACTTTTAAGTAACTTTTACTAGTTACTGACTAAAATTAAATTATTACCTAACTTGCGTAACTTAATCCGTTACCCTCAACACTGACATTAATAAAATACATAACCAGCTCTTGAAATTCAAAATGAAAACCAAGAAATACAGATATGTGCCATCTTAAAATAAATAAATGTATACATATAATCACCATACACCATTAAGGCATTTTTCATTTGCTGCAAATATTGGCAGCTAAACTCATATCCAAGCGGCGGCTATAAAAGTAGTTTCTTTCTTTGCTGCCAGTGGCCTTGGTGTGTATTATGAAAGAGATTTACGGAGAGAGCAGATCACTCTCACTGACGCTGTGAAGGCCAGGACCTCGCATAAGCTTCTTAAGACATTTTCCTCTGGCTTTTAATGCTCAGCCCTGACAAAATCCTTCTCACAGGTAGAGAAAAAATCAGGTCAAACTGTGCATAATGACTACTTTGATCATTCCAAGAAAAGTGCCTTTTCCAGTTCCATCAGGTCATTTTTAAAATAAATAATTATAAAACAGTCTGGATAAGCAGCCAATAATCTGCATAAGTGTTAATCTGTCTATTTTTTCATATTGGTTAAGATCTTAGGAACACCCCATTAAAATAAAACAAACAAAACTGTATAATTTGATACATTTTACACAGTTAAACAAGTCTTTTGATCAAATTTGTGAAATTCAATCATGCTTCTTAGTGAAACAACGTTGATATTTGTACAAAAATTCTTGTTTATCATACAAAAATCTTGTTAAGCTTTTTAAGCTCTACACAACTGAAAAACATAACAAACCATCAGACAGATGAAGAGTTTAATAATAAATGTCTACATATAACTAGATATAAAATACAATCTATATATGACATACTTGGTTGTAAATAAAATTTATTTTCTGACTATACTGTACAAGACAATGCACTACTTGATGTTTCTTTGTAGTTGTTTGTAAAATTTACTTAGCATTTCCGAGTAAAAATTGTTCTGGACCCATTTTTTTAAAGTGTATAAATGAAAGGTAACTGCCTGTCCCACATTTGTGCAGGACAATCCAGGAATTGGAAGTTTCCCACAAGACGTAATTAATGTTTTGCATCAAAACTGTGTCTGTAGCCTTATTAAAATTTAAAAATCATGTGATATCCCTTTAACACAGTCAGTCAATTTATGCTAACCATTATTCACATAATCCAGTAAGGAATGTATCTTTCTCTCTTGTAATGAGTTAGTCATTACTAGTTCATATTCTATTCACTCATTCATAGTGTTTTAAAGACTACATACAGTTGAAGTCAGAATTATTAGCCGCCCCGTTTATTTTTCCCCCAATTTCTGTTTAACTGAGAGAAGATTTTTTCAACACATTTCTAAACATAATAGTTTTAATAATATATCTCTAATAACTGATTTATTTTATCTTTGCCATGTTGACAGTAAATAATATTTTATTAGATATTTGTTTTAGACACTTCTACACAGCTTAAAGTGACATTTAAAGGCTTAATTAGGTTAATTAGGTTTACTAAGCAGGTTAGAGTAATTAGGCAAGTTATTGTATAATGATGGTTTGTTCTGTAGACTAAAACAGAGTTTTAGTTATTTTTTTCGAAAAAAAAATATAGCTTAAAAGGGCTAATAATTTTGACCTTAAAATGGTTTTTAAAAAAATAAATAATAAACTGCTTTTATTCTAGCTGAAATAATGTTCTTGCTCTGTTAAACATTATTTGGGAAATATTTAAAAAGAAAAAAAAATCTAAGGGAGGCTAATAATTCTGACTTCAACTGTATATGCACCTATAGACATTTTTTTTGTCTGAATTAGATTTAATTAGATCTGAAAACTATATTTTACCTGTTTATTTTAATATCATTAAATGAATAGATGATTTAAAAACATAGCTAATAAAGATAGCATTTTTCTGGGGAAATGTTATTTCATAAGAAATATTGTTATTTCAGTGCTCAACAACAATATCAAATATCGCATAGGTTTTCCAGTATCGTGCAACCCTGTATTATATACTACATATATCTATACTATATATACTGGAAATGCACCCCTTTGTTTTTGTTGTCTAAAATGTTGCATTTTTACATTCAAGTGAGGATAAAACATGAAATAAAATAAAATATCTATTTTGGCTGCACGGTGGCACAGTGGCTAGCACGATCGCCTCACAGCAAGAAGGTTGCTGGTTCGAGCCTTGGATAGATCAGTTGGCATTTCTGTGTGGAGTTTGTATGTTCTCCCTGTGTTGGCGTAGGTTTCCTCCGGGTGCTTCGGTTTCCCCCCCAGTCCAAAAACATGTGGTAAAGATGAATTGGGTAAGCAAAAATTGTCCATAGTGTATGTTTGTGAATAAGTGTGTATGGATGTTTCCCAATGATGGGTTGCAGCTGGAAGGGCATCCGCTTTGTAAAACATATGCTGGATAAGGCGACCCCTAATGAATAAAGGGACGTAGCCGAAAAAAAAAATGAATGAATGAAAATGCCTATTTTGTTTGAAAGCAGAGGCCTTGTTCTTTGTTTTGTTATGTACACTACCTGACAAAACTCTTGTCGCATATCTAAGTTTTAAAAACAGCAAATGTGGCTTCTAGTTGATCATTTGGTATCAGAAGTGGCTTATATGAAAGGCAAAGGCCTCTAGATTACGCTTATTTCACCAAAACAAAATTTGATCATGCCTTGATTTCTTATTATTTGATTAGGACAGTAAGGTCTGACTTTGCTTAGACAAAAGTCTTGCCATTTAACAGAAATAATGTACAGTATAGAATATAAAGTCATGCTGCAGTGGAAAAAGAATTAATATTGTGTATGACTCCCATGAGCTTGGAGGACTGCATCCATACATCTCTACAATGACTCAAATAACTAATTAATAAAGTCATCTGGAATGGCAAAGAAAGCGTTTTTGCAGGACTCCCAGAGTTCATCAAGATTCTGTGGATTCATCTTCAATGCCTCCTCCTTCATTTTACCCCAGACATGCTCAATAATGTTCATTTCTGGTGACTGGGTTGGCCAATCTTGGAGAACCTTGCCCTTCTTTGCTTTTTTTAGGAACTTTAATGTGGAGGCTGAAGTATGAGTAGGAGCGCTATCCTGCTGAAGAATTTGCCCTCTCCTGTGGTTTGTAATGTAAGGGGCAGCACAAATGTCTTGATACCTCAGGCTGTTGATGTTGCCATCCACTCTGCAGATCTCTTGCACTCCCCCATACTAAATGTAATCCCAAACCATGATTTTTCTTTCACCAAGCTTGACTGATTTCTGTGAGAATCTTGGGTCCATGCAGATTCCAGTAGGTCTTCTGCAGTATTTGTCATGATTGGGATGCAGTTCAACAGATAATTCATTTGAAAAATCTACCGTCTACAACTTTCTAAATGATCCACTAGAAGTCAAGTTATTATTTGTTGCTCTTACAACTGGGATCGACGACAAGACTTTTGTCAGGTAGTGTACTATGCTCATATATACCTAGCAGAAAATGTTCTAAGGGCCATCAAATATGTTAGCAGTGGCTGGCAACTTAAAAAAACACAGAGTTAAATATAAACTGACTTGTTTGTCTCGTATTCCACAAATTTTTGGTATGAGAATGAGAGAAAGAAAGAGAGATATAAACGTTGTGTACCTTCTTTACTTTGGTGTTTCTGATAGTGAAGATGCGGAGTGTGTAGCACGCCATTACTTTGGTTCTCTTCAGCGTCACCACAATATTCCCATACTCCTCACTGTTCTCTGTCGGCCAGTATTGGTCACATTTTCTCTAAATTAAGAACACCATAATAAAAAAAGTTGAGAGCAGACATATGATATCAGATGATTGAGTAAATGTAGCAGCTGTGATAAACTCACTCTGCCTTTCTCCACAAGGTTAGTGATCATGACTATAATGCCAGTGTTCTGCTCCCAAACCATCCGCCAGAAGTCCTCGAACGTGGATTTGAGAGGGCCCTGAGCTGCGATGTAGGCCTTGGGTTTATTGTAGCCCTGCCGAGAAGAGAAACACAGGAGATATACATCACACACACAGACAGTTAAGTCATTACCTGAAAGATAAAGCCAGACTTCACTCACATCCACATAGTTGGCATTGATGTAGTCGCTGTGTTTGGAGTCTTTGCCTGCCAGAGGCCTGAGCTTCACTCGACTGTGGTCATCTGGATGAACAAAGAGAGATGGATGCTCAGAGACATGTCTGATGTCTAACCTACAGCCTGAGAACACAAGCTAAATATGGAATGTAACATAGAATTGTTGAAGGATCTCATTAAACATTAGCTTTTGAATTAATTGTGGAGTTTAAAGCAAAAAAAGGACAAACAGCCATTAGCGTTTTGTTTTATCACAGCTCTGCCAGTGACAGTGGTTGAGCTCAAGCGCATCAAATATAAAAAGAAAATGAGAAGCGTCTTGAAAGGGGTGGGGCTTGTCAGATATTAGAGAGCATTTGATTGGTCAAGATTTGATGAGAAACCGAAGTATGAGGTGACAAGTGAAGTGACAAACATGTTTATATCAGTTATATATCTTCTAAACACTGTTTTTGTCACTGTTTTGGTGTGCATTAGCTCAAAGATATCCTAAAAACGAACATTAATAATACTAACATCTAAAAAACTCATTTCATGGGACTTTTAATCAAAAAGCTAGTAAAAAGAATTGTACTGTGAAATATTATTATAACCAGGGCTTTACATTAACGCCCGCCAACCTGCCAAATGCGGGTAGATTTCAGCTCTGGCGGGTTAGACAGACACCTCCACTAGCCACTTTGGCTGGTTGGAAATCATTTTTAAATTGTAGTTTTCTTAAAAGCAGGGTTCAACAATAAGGATGGCCCAACATTCATGCAAATGCGATCTTAGAATCAAAAAGCAGAACAGCTGACAAATATAATCGTGTTCGTGCGGGCAAAAGAAAGCCAGTTGATTACCGAATGAGAGGATAATCACTCGCGCCAACAGCTGATGTGATGCGCACGACTGTATAAAACACATGCATGCCCCGTTTCCTTGCTTGAAATAACCGTGCCTGGAAACTGGTGTGATCGGTTTCCTTTCAAATAAACTAGACAAAAAGTTATGTTCATGCACCCACAGCCCTGCTGCTTTCAAGAGCTCCAGATTGGTCTTTTAAGCAGCACCGGTTGCTTTCGCTTTAACCATTATTTAAACAGGATATAGGATATTAACTTCCCATTTATGTGTAGTTAACTGGTGTTAACTACAATCAAACAATGTATATTTCTTAAGAGAGATAATAATATTGACCTGTTTCAATTTTGAAACATTTTTGAAATTCCAAGTAAATCTTCTGCCAGAATAAAAAAATATTATAGGAAATACTGTGAAAATTTCCTTGCTCTGTTAAAGATAACTTGAGAAATATTTAAAGGTGCATTATGTAAGTTTGACAACCAGTGGTTGAACTCTGTATTGCATTCCTGGATCAAAACAAAAGCAAGCGCGGGTTTTAAACCGTGTTCTAAATAAAAGCAACGACACGCGATAGAGGGAATATTTTCCATATTTAAAGGAGTTTTGGTTGTAACCAACACCTCAAATTGATATTTTAGAAACTGCATCTATTTCGTGCAGCTGAACAACAGGATAAACTGACAATGATCACCTCAGGTACACCTCATGTGCTTTATTCAGTGCTAAATGCTAAAATGTGAGTTTGAATGCCATTTTACATGACATTTATTGCCATATACTGAAAGCAGCAGCAGATAGTTCACCTCAGATCTTGAAAATACAATAAATCGTTTAAAATTGAACTTTAGAACTGTGACTCAAAACCAACACATACTGTATCAGTGATTCAGCATGTACATTTAATAATGAGTGAGTGAGTGCTAATTCTGTGCTTCTGAATGGCTGTATTTAAATTTCTGTCGTGTTTTGTTTAGTGCAAACAGCCAAATTGCTTATCACTGCAAATCTCTTCACATAGTGTGTTGTTAGGACATCGGGTTACCTGCTCACCTAATGTTTACGTTCGTAATGCTTATATAACTTGCTAATTAATAACCACCTCATGTGGAACTCTGAATCCACCAGAGGTCGTATTTCGGTCACTGGCGCATGCTTTGAGAGCCTTCATGACAGAATGAATGAAATACTGGTTTTCCACCAAGGCAACATGGGGTGCTGAAATATAATTGGCTAAAGTGGCAGTGGGTGGGTTAAAAGAGACCAAAACAAAGACAGCGTTCCGGCACGTAATGCACATTTTCAAAGCAGAATATCTGACTTTAGCATTGTTTTTCAGATAAACAAGAATGTTCACTTGGCATGTTTCTTAAATATGGTCTTTTTATGCTTTGGAAGAGTCAAAATCTTACATACAGCACCTTTAAATAAGTATAAACATTTCACAGGAGGCCTAATAATAATGACTTCAGCTCTGTATTTATATATACATATATATATAAACATTGAGAGACTCACAGGCTATGATGTTGATGTATCTGTTTTTGTGCTTGTTGTCTGGATGATTGGAGTGTTCTGCTGTAATCTTCATATCAGCTGTGCAGCGCTGCACTTCCTACGACACACACATGCACAAAATAAAGCTATCATGCATAATATGCAGCGGAAAAGTCATAATTTACATTTTCTCCATAAGTTCTTGAACATACATCATATGTAAGTACAATTTACATCAAATGAAGGAAGTTCAGTTCTACTTAAGTTGTACAAGCAGAGCAGCAGAACTACTGTACTGGACGGACATGAACCAAATGTTCTGAAATAAGTGTCTATATGTCTATAAATGTCTAATAGATCATCACAACTGGCACCAAAATGACTTGAAAAGACCCACAAATTCAAGAAACCTGGGCAAATACTTGTTCTGCACAGTTCAACTAAATCTAAATCTATTAAGGCTAGTGCAATGAAACTAAAATGTGAAAATTAATGAAAAGTGTCTGTGTGAGACTATATTTAGATCAGCACGTTGCATCAGATTTCATTTCATTCATTTTTATCATCAATAAGCATTTCAACACAACCACTAAGTATTTTTAACCATGCGCAATGACCAATCAGAGATGTTTAGATCACACCGAAAATGACAGAATTTTGTTCAGTACGAGCATGAAAACTGACAAAAAAGTGCACTCGGTTATTTAAAAAACATTATTACAAAATCAAGAGCAATAATCAACAATAATGAATGTCAGTATTTATATACAGTTATAAACATATAGTTGCTAATCTGAATTTTGGTACACATTTAAGGTGTTTGGATAGAAAATGTATAGTTTCTGTCACAAATCACGATACTAACAAACCATTAACTAACACTACTAGCTTAATGAACTACTAATTAGCGGTTTGTTTATTAATAGTTAATAGGGAAGTTAGGTTTAGGTATTGGGTCAGATTAGGGAAGCAGAATAAGATCCTTCTTTATAACTACTAATGACTTTATAACTTAAAAATAGGCAGGCAATAAGCCAGTAGGTAATAGCATGAATTGTGACTAAAACTAAAGTGTTACCAAAGTATTTTATTGACTCTGTTCTTTATATACGAGTGGGTTCAGCCACTGGAATCTTTTTAGGCTTGAGATCTCCGCTCTCATTCACTTCCATTGATTTTTAGACATTAAAAGCTGCTCGTTCTGCTGCGTGACGTTGCAAACGGATATTTAATTATTATATTATTCCACTTTTTATGTGTAGTTGTTTGTAGATCAATCAGTTTGACTGTTTTCTGATGTTTAATATTCATATCACCCATAGGCAACTCAATCTGAAGTTCTAAAACAACTGCAAAAAACAAGCGCACTTCCACATCGCAGGTCAATAGCAGTTGGTCACTAGACAGTTCCTTTCTCACCATGTGTGACATACAATATTATAGACAACCTCTATAATTAGCACAAATATTCTCTTCCGTTTGCAGGCACAGCTGACATTCTGACTGATCTCTCATTAAAAATACACAACGCTGTCTAATAACAGACTGCAGCCAAATGTAAGAGATGTACTGTGAAAACAAGAATTGGCATTGTGTGCTTAAGTTGGTTGTGTTTATGTTGCGTCTGAAGTGTGTGTGGACGTGGTTGTTTAAAACCACAAGATGCTTGAAAATCTGCCAGAGGCTGTTTTCAGTACCGTATCATCCGCACACATGCACCTGTGTGGTTTCTGGTTACCTGCACCTGAACTAACCCTACTATTAGTACGGTTAAGTAAGGGTAAGAGCTAATACTTTGCTGAACGTCACGACAGAAAGCTAGCTTAATTCTGTTTATGTGTGGCTTGTGATATCCTGTGATGTTGGTGGTATTATATGATTTTATTGTCTTTAAAGGGATAGTTCACCCAAAAAGGAAAATTCTGTCAGCATTTACTCACCCTTCTTTCTTTTTTTGAACATAAAGGAAGGTATTTGGAAGAAATCTTCTTTTGTGTTCAACAGAATAAAGAAATTCATAACGGTTTGGAACCATTTTGGAGTGAGCTGTCCCTTTAAAGTTAACATGAAAACCCATTCTAATTCATTCAGTGGAAAAGTATATCCAACAAGCATATTCAGTTCATCGAACGCATGAAATGGGTGCTTTTTAAATAGATCTGAATGCAACTTTGCAGTCGATTGAGAATAAAAAAAAGGTAAAAATAAAGCAAGATTAAAAATGAGATGATGGCCAGGATGAGGGCCAGGCTGAAGGTCAAGTTCACCCTTAAAGGGTCACGAAACACCAAAACACATTTTTTGATCATATATGTCATATATGTGTCACACGCTGCTCTAAACACTATTAGGACAAATCTATTGCACTAAAAAGTAAAAATTGGTTGCTTTTGCGTTATTTGAGCAAATTCGTTCTTGTGGTTTGAAACGAATTTTTGAAGCTGCGTCACGGCGATTAAATACTTGTGTGTGTTTCAGAGTGGAGACTGGATGTCTGTACCTGCGAGTACATCGTGACGTCTCTGAGTGTGTGACATTCATTCATGAGAAAGACTTGGTTCAAAGCAATCAGCGCGCTCTATTGTGTATGCGGTGCAACTTCATTAATGCATGATAGCTTCAAGACTGTTTTACCTGTTACAGTGTTCAGACGACAGAGAGACGCCACGTTGTGTTGCCAAAACAAGTGGAAGAACGAGAATTTGGAGACATGGGTCGTCAGTGTTGCATTTATTAATCTGCTGCAACCAGTGCTTAATTTGTGTATTGCGATGTGCCGGAACAGATCGGGGTAACGGATCCGGCATGTTACCTGAGGATGGAGAGGTGTCGCGCCCAAAAGTGGAGAGCGGGGCGGTGGATGGTGGAGGAAAAGGACGAAAGTTGCGGAAGAAAGTGAAAGTGAACAGCGGATGGGGAAGGAGAGTTATGAGGAGGGGGATCGGTAAAATAAGGTGCCGGATCAGATTTCAGAGATACCGGATATGGCATGTTCCGGCACAAATTAAGCCCTGGCTGCAACGAAGGTCTTGTTGAACTCACGTATGGATTACAGTGCACGAGATAAACGACAGAAATTTGTTTGTAGGGAACATTTTTTACCCGAGAGCATTTCGCATCTGGAAATGATGAAATCCGGATTTGCCGCTCGTCTCCTTTTAAAAAAGACACAACTCCAGTTTGTGTTGATTGTCCTGTCTCTACAGATTTGGTAAGTGTGTGTGTGATCAGTGCCTTTTGTTTGTTCATTCAGATGGCAAAGTTAGACATTTCGTCAGCAGTGCTCTTTCAGTTTTTAAAGATATACCATAGTCAAAATGATTTAGTTACTAAGTTTAAAGTATGTTAATATCACTGCAATATTATAGTACAATATTATAGACTAAAATATCTGCTGTAAATGCTGCTCTCCGAGTGTAAACATGTAAACACAGTAATCAAACTATTGTCGTTGTGCAGGATTTTCGCCGCATTTTGCGACAGGATAGTCTATACACACATGGTTTTCTGACGCTACCTACCGCATGCATCTAAGTTACCGAGAAATGCTGAGGATTTTTTTCTCCCATTTGCTGTGTAGTATCAAACATTCCATTATAACTCCACACTCCAACAGTTCCTCGCTTTCAATATCTCGTTTGTCATGGGGAACATGCAGGAAATGTTCCTAAATAAAAAGTGAAAGTGCCAAACTGCAGTTAAAGTCGACAAATTATTAATTATAATAATTATTTAATTATAAATTATTAAGTCGGCAAATAATTCGATTACTGATGTCTGTGTAAACACAGTCACTGTCTTTCTCCCCTGCGGCTGTGTGTTTGTTTTGCCTCTGTGAAAATCAGCACGTGCCCAAATGGAAACTCCCATATTTGCAAATCCTCTGCCACTAAACCCAATTTTCATTGGGGGATGAGCAAATTATACTAAAATGTACGAATGAAATCATACAAATTAGCCAACTAATCAAAAAGTTCAGATAGCCACGAATTGGACCATGTTACAGCTGTACCACCTGATAGTCCTCTATTTAGGCCCCACATTTAGATGTTGATAGAGTTTCCAAAAAAAAAAAAAAACAGAATCCTGAGATATTTTAAACATATAAACAGCTCAGAGTGGAATAATATGTGTCGTCATCAGTGTTGGGTAAGTTACTTTAAAATGTAATAATTACAAATTACTGACTACTCCTGGAAAATTACTTACTAAATACTTAGGGCCAATAACAATTATATTTTTATACCCCTACCCCTTGGCCCTTAAATCCGAGTGTGAAGGAGAAGGGCTTCAAAATTTACCCCTAAGAATTGGGACAGCACTACAGCACCTGTACACGTCATCAGATGTCATTGCGATCTCATGCTTCATATGAGATCAGACGATCGCGACTGCTGTATTATTCCAGTTGTGTTATTTTTTGGTATTTATCTTTAGGAAATCACTGAAGGCATATACAGTATTATGTTATCATAACAATCTAATGTGGCAATACGATCGTAACTATATAGTATACTGCACATTTACACAGTGGCCATATTCATCTATGTAAACACAACAAAAACAACATTAACATTATAGCAGACACTGTAAAAAGCTTATTCCCAGACACTAGACTTTTCTGACAGGGTATTCGAGTGTCATCGAGTGTCAGAATGTTGTGGGACTGCTGAACAGGAGTTATTATTAGGGATTATAGATTGCGACATTTAGCGTTTTTTATTTTAGCTTTTTTTAAAGCATGAAGGTAAAACATGAATGGTTATGAATATATTAAAACATGCATTTGTTTGTTGTAATGCATTTGTTTGTTGTAAATTTGTAATAATGACAAAAAATACTCATTTGTGGATCTCCTTACTTCCAGGTGCAGCTATGTTGCCGTTGTGGCTGGTGTATTTTGTGAAATTTTCTTACTCCTTGGTTTTGAGTGTGGTCCTGAAAAATCTCAGTTCGAAGGGGTACCCTTCCCCTTAGCCCTATGCCTTCAAGCTAAAGAGAATTGGGACACTCCTACCCCTTCACCTGAATGCGCAAAACGAGAAGTAGGGGTAGGGGGAAGGGCTAAGGGGTAGAATTGGGATTGGGCTTTAATATAAAAAATAATCAGATTACTAATTACTTTACTTTGAAGTTACTTTTAAAACATATCAAATATACCTTTAAAAATATAAAATAAACGGCAGCTTTTTCAGTAATTTAATATTCACTGAAAAACATTACAATCGGTTGATCACAACAGCTAGACACATTCAAAAGACTTGAGTTTGCTCAAAATGTAAAATTCTATCATCATTCACTTGTTCCAAACTTGTTTGTCTTTTTTTATAACACAAAAAAAGACATGAAGAAAACCGGAAACCTGTAACCATTGACATCCAGAGTATGAAAAAGCACTGAAGTGTTTGGGTGTTCTGTGTTTGTCTGAGGTAATTATTCTAAAGAAATGTGTATATTCCATACAAAATATGAAGCTGATCGTTCAGTTCTTGTCACATGACTTGCAGTTTTCAACTGGTGCGCCTGGAAAATGCGAGCATGTGCCTCCATTGGAAATAAAGAACGCAAAAAGTCGCGATATGTGAACGGCCCCATAAGCAGCTATGCTTCTCTTAACATACAGAAGATACCTTCATTCTCGATCCTGCAAAAAAATCCAATTTAGCCTGTTTAGGCTGAGCTGGGCTCCTTGGTGACTAGTATTATCATAGCATGCTTAGAAGTGCTTGAACAAGTTGTTGGTCGAGTTAATAGATGTCGAAAGTTCTTTAGAGACTGGACATAGACTGCATTTCACAGTAATATTATTGTTTTTACGCTCAATGAAGTAATGTCTGTATTTCCATTCTCGTCAGCAACCATTTCAGCTCCAGTGATTTTTAATAGTGATGACTGCTTTCTCCAAAAATGTAATTAGAATACAGTAACGTATTACTGTGGAACACGTTACACCCAACTCTGGTCATCATCTCAAAATCACATGACTTATGAGATGACATAAATGCAGCTGTTCATTAGAAATAAAGCAAAGACTAATTTTGTTTGAAAAAGTCTTAGAGTGTTAAAAAGAATGAATGAATGAGTAAATAAATAAATGATTAACACAAGAATAAATGGGCCTGTCTTCCCTTCTAGCGTTCTCCATTCAATCTCCTCTCACATTCATCTAAAAGCCAAAGTTATCCAAGTGTCCTCTTCCTTTTTTCCCTCCTTTTGGTCGTTTTTCTTTCCTACCCCCTAAAAATCTCATGCCTGGGCTTCACATAATCCCCATGCCTGTCCAGGCCAAGCCAAAACCCTTCCTCTCCTCTTGGCTTCCATAATCACTGCCACCCCACCACTGCTTTCTTCAGGCAGAGCTGACAAAGCCACTTGTCAGGGGCCTGGGAGGCTCATCCAAAAGGGGGTTTGGCTCAGCTGTCATCCCTCTTTCTCTCTGCTCGAGCAGTGGAGGCGAGAGAGAAGGGTTAGGAACCACAGAGGAATCCATTGAAGGGAAACAGCACCAGAAGCGCCCCTTGGAACCACTTCCCAATGTCCATCAAGCCTACATGCACACGCAAACACACAATTTTTGAGGCACATCCCTCCGCCAATCAAGCCAGTATTGAACAAAGGAGCCAAGCGAGGCCTCTAGGGGACCCTCAATGACCCCCAGAGACCCCTCCCTCATTTTTTCCTCTGATGGAGGGAAAGTAGGAGACCTACTTTTGATGCTAAATCCAATGATTTGCTGTACAACAAACAAAGGGATATTTATATAAAGGTGTGTAGTAAAGATTTAGGTTGTCATTTGGTTAGAAGTTTAAGTAAATTAATCCATTGAATATGCTACACGTAAGCATTTACAACCATTTATTTTCCTATACGGTAGGGAATATGTGCTTCAGCCTACATTTTTTTGAAACTGCAAAAAACAGACTTAAACATACATTTGACTGCTGTTTCCAGGTAAAACCTACACTACTAGGCAGTATGACGAGAACAAATTCAGTTCCTTTTCACATTAATAATATTTACAGGGATAATTATTGATGTAGGGCAGCACGGTGGCGCATTGGGTAGCGCTGTCGACTCACAGCAAGAAGGTTGCTGGTTCGAGCCTGGGTCAGTTGGCATTTCTATGTGGAGTTTGCATGTTCTTCTCATGGGTTTCTTCCGGGTGCTCTGGTTTCCCCCACAATCCAAAGACATGCACTATGAGTGAATTGGGTAAGCTAAATTGTCTATAGTGTATGTGTGTGAATGAGAGTGCATGGGTGTTTCCCAGTGATGGGCTGCACCTGGAAGGGTATGCTGGATAAGTTGGCAGTTCATTCCACTGTGGTGACCCCTGATTAATAAAGGGACTAAGCTGATAAGAATATGAATGAATGAATGAATGAGTGCACTTTTATCAACACTATAACTTGTGTTTAGATCAGTGGCTTGCTGGTCTACATGTAAAAACAAGGACATGCATCTGAAACATACAACAAATGTACTCTAATTAATGTATTTCAGATGTGCTAAAATGTAGACAGCGCCCTCTACTGGATTTGTTATCTGAAATGTGCAATAAAACGTACCCATTGCAACATATTTTACGTTATGCAACCATGTAGGCTGAAGCACGTAATTTTAATGAGCCTAAGTTTGTTATTCTCATTGCTAATGTGCAAACAGCTTGTCTAAGAAAACTTTCCTGACTTCCTAGGTTGTCTATGATAGCTTGGAGACTGATATTTGAGTGAAGGACATTTTATTCTGAAAAACAAAAAAAGGATAAACTCTCCTGAGAAACTCCCTTCTGTCCTTGAAGCATGAAAAAAAATATAATCCCAGAATAACAAAGAAAAACACATTCTGTTTATTGTTTCAATGTTTTTATGAAACAATAAAGAATAAGTAAACCTAAAGCCAAATTTATATAGGCCATAGTCTCAAATATCCTTATTTATTAAACTATCATAACTGTGCTTCAGAAGCTTGATCCTTATCCTTATAGATCGCTAGAGAACATTCATTATCACCAGAACTACAATTCTGCCACTGATATGAACCACAACTCCCGTCATGCACCTCACACACACCTGTTCCGGATCGCAGATGATTGCACACACACAGCTGAAAGCTCATCAAAGACACACAGAGTCACAGAAGATACACAGACTATATATATACTGCTCACTTTCCACACACTTTGCTGAATCTTGTTATTGTAGTATTGTGTATATTTTATTTAACAGATAGTACTGGGAAACATTTATACACTCATACACTACGGACAGTTTAGCCTACCCAATTCACCTGTACCACATGTCTTTGGGCTTGTGGGGGAAACCGGAGCACCCGGAGGAAACCCACGCCAACATGGGGAGAACATGAGAACTCCACACAAAAACGCCAACTGACCCAGCCAAGGCTCGAACCAGCGACCTTCTTGCAGTAAGGCAAACGTGCTACCCACTGTGCAGCTACAGTAGCGAAGTATTTGTACTTAGTTACTTCCCATCTCTGGTTAATACAAATAAAAGCATGTAAATTTAATTGCAGTCTCCACTGCTGAACTGATTCATTCATTCATTTTTCGTTGGCTTAGTCTCTATTTCAGAGGTTGCCACAGTGAAATGAACCATCAACTATTCTAGTATATGTTTTACGCAGCGGAATTCCAGCTGCATCCCAGTATTGGGAAACACCAATACACACTTATTCACACACACTCCTACATTAAGGCCAATTTAGTTTATTCAATTCACCTATATTGCATGTGTTTGGACTGTGAGGGAAACCGGAGCACCCGGAGGACACCAACACAGGGAGAACATGCAAACTGTACACAGAAATGACAACTGACCCAGAACTGGAACTCAAACCAGTGACCTTCTTGCTGTAAGACAGTGCTAACCACTGAGCCACCGCGCCACCCTCCAAACTGCTTATACTTTACAAATCAATGTATTTTGTAGCACTCCATTTTAGCTATGTTCAGAGCTTTTCAGCAATCTTCAGAGCTCTTACACCTCATCCATTTTCTCTGTAAAAGACCTCTGGAACATCAGGACACTTCAGAATACTGATCCACAGCAGAGACAGACTGTAAAACCCAGCCTGTGTGTGTGTAGTTCTAACCTGCGGGTGATCATCGGGGGCCAAACCTGCTTCATTGATATTCAGCTGACAGCACAAGCAGATGCTGCAGCCCAAAACTCAATGGACAACTAATTACCAGTCATTCTGGTACAAAACTGCCATCACATTAGCCTGACAGAATGTTGTTGTGGTTTTCTGGCTTCTGCTCTGCGCTAACACACACACACACACACACACACACACACACACACACACACACACA
>CAIGQZ010031698.1:6495188-6511641 GCA_903798205.1 Danio tinwini | reverse complement strand
ACACACACACACACACACACACACACACACACACACACACACACACAAACACAAACACCCAGCAGAGAGAGTCCAAACTTGGTGTGCAAAAAAGACGGCAGTGTTCAGATGGCCCAATTCATTCTCACTCAGGCTGAGTTGAACTGGCTTGTCCTGTACAGCCACCTGCCAGAAATAACAAACATCCGCGGAGGGATCCCGACCCAGCTGTTCACAGACTGACACCAGAAACTGTCAACAGAACCGCTGCAGCAAAGCCGAGGGAACCACACCAGACGGGACGTGTGTTTACAAAAGTCTGTGGGAGTTTGCTGAAAGGGAAGAGTTACAGAAACATATACTGTAAAGTGTGTGTGTGTGTGTGTGTGTGTGTTAGGGAAGATCTTACCTCAAAATCATCTGAGAAGCCATGCTGGTTGTTGGAGTAGAGCTCTGCTACATGCTTGATGAAATGTTTCACAGGGATGGCCTCCATATCATCTGAAACACAGACAAAATACAATATAGTTGTTTTTATGTTGTTTTATCAATAGAACATATGAATTATAACCAAAGATCATGCAAACCCTCATTACTGCTTCATAGTTAGTTAAACTTATTATCCAATCCAGTAATATGTTTTAGATTTGGATAAAACAAGTATTAACTACTGACTTATTACCTGCCTATTATAAAGATATTAACAGTTCATTAGTAGTTATAAAGTAAGATCTCATTCTGCATCCCTAATTCTCCCCAAAACCTAAGCCCAACTTCCACCTTACTAACCAGGCCTTTACATTAACGCCTGCCATACTGCCACATGCGGGTAGATTTCAGCTCCGGCGGGTTAGACAGACACCTCCACTAGCCACTTTGGCTGGTTGGAAATCATTTTTAAATTGTAGTTTTCTTAAAAGCAGGGTTCAACAATAAGGATGGCCCAATATTCGTGCAAATGCGATCTTAGAATCGAGAAGCAGCACAACTGACAAATATAATCGTGTTCGTGCGGGCAAAAGAAAGCCGGTTGATTACCGAATGAGAGAATAATCACTCACGCCAACAGCTGATGTGATGCGCACGACTGTATAAAACACATGCATGCCCCGTTTCCTTGCTTGAAATAACCGTGCCTGGAAACGCAACTGGTGTGATCGGTTCTCTTTCAAATAGACTAGACAAAAAGTTGTTCATGCACCCACAGCCCTGCTGCTTTCAAGAGCTCCAGATTGGTCTTTTAAGCAGCACCGGTTGCTTTCGCTTTAACCATTATTTAAACAGGATATAGGATATTAACTTCCCATTTATGTGTAGTTAACTGGTGTTAACTGTTTTTTTTTATTTTTTTAAAGAAATGTTTTGTTAAATAAAATGTATAGTTTACAGCTATATTTTGTTTGTTTTGACACATTATGTCAAATTTGTGGCTAAGAAATTATTTATTTATATTTAGTGTGATTAGAGATAGATTTGGTAAATACTTTGAGCTCTGAAAAGTTATGTGAAATAAAAACAAATTTTAATACAACATTATGAATCCATAATACCTCATACACAACATACACAAAAAGTAAAATGAATTAGGAGGCATGTGGACATTCTACAAAATCTAAATCAATTTAATTTTAGCATGTCAAAGTCAAATTTATGCATATAAAATATATTTTCCCAACAACTAAATTGTGGCTAAAAATGGCAAGTGGCTAGTAATGTTGGAAAACTACTAACCACACTGGCTGGTGATCAAAAAAGTTAATGTCAAGCCCTGTTACTAACTATTAACAAACAGTTAATTAGTAGTTTATTAAGCTGGTAGTGTTAGCTAATGGTTTGTTAATGAATTATTTTACTGCTATTATTTAGTTTGGATAATTAGCAGTTTTTATTAAATGAAAATTAAATGAAATTAAATTAATATAAATAGTCTACTTGAAACAAAATTGTCAGTATAATTATTATAACTTACAAAAAATATTTAACATGTTTATGCAAATATATGTAACATTTATAATATTTTATAAAACAGTTCTGTCTGGTTTTTGGATCTAATTGGCTAATAGCCGTGCGATATTCTGCGAATAACAGCACTCGTCCAGCATCTTCACCCTTGTGTATTGCTTTGCCCACATACAGCAATAAACAGAGGACACTCTACAGTTTGACAAATATTGCTGCTGTTAGACAACATAATGTACTTTTGAGGCTTTTTTAGGCGAGAATATAACTTTTAGATTGCAACTGTGCAGTTTATTTATAAGGATAGGGCCTATTTTAATATTTATAGTTTCTGAGAGACACCGCGCTGGCGGCCATTAGCCTGTCATTGAGCAAACCAAAAACGGTTGATGTTGTCCATCCACAAGATGGTGACAAAGACCGCATAATAAGCCCTTAGGGCACAGGTGTCAATTCCAGTTCCTGGAGGGCCGCAGCTCTGCACAGTTTAGTTTCAACCCTAATTAAATACACCAGATCAAACTAATTTGAGTCCTTCAGTCTTGTTTGAAACCTACAGGTAAGTGTGTTGAAGCAGGGTTGGAACTAAACTGTGCAGAGCTGCGGCCCTTCAAGAACTGGAATTGACACTTGTGCCTTAGAGGAAGAATAACCCAGTGTAATTTTTTAACTACAGCTGATCAAATCATTATAAAACAGGTAAATTACTTTATAAGTTGATCTCTCTTTTTTGTATGTGGTAGTGCTGTATTTATACTATAGTAATTGTAGTGTGTTGAGTGTGAGATGGGACTCACATATCAGGAATGTATGTATTTTGTGTTGGCCACTCTTTGTATAACCCTGAGTTACTTTTTGTTTGGCCATCTGTTTCTAATGAGTCTCCTATTTTCATTACTGCAGACTAGTTCAGTAAAAAGAAAGAAAGAATAAATGTCCGCATGTGTTTAGCGTTTTTCCTTATCACAAACACAACAGTAATCTGGAAGTGTTTGCGCTGCTTTGGCTTTTTCTGGGTTCATTATTGTGATCTCCCGATTGCAACAGAGAAATACTGGGAAATGTCTCTAGACTGATGGCATTTCATGCCATTCAGCCTATAATCTTAAAATTAACCTGTTTTGTCATCACTTTAGACATTATGCTAGAGAATCATTCGAATACTAGCTCTAAAATTACGTTGGTGAATTAGTAACAGCTGTAGTAACTTCTGCTGTTCTGACATCAGCTGCAGATGTGAATGAATGGCGGAGAAAGTAATTCCCCATACAAAAGGATTTTTAGACTCTCCGTGTTTGATCTTTTTTATATACAGGATTATGCCGCCAAACTGTTATAACTGTTATAATATCACAATATCACAAGAGTAGCAGTGCAATATGGCTGTATATCATCACTGGTGGGACACTAAGGCACTCGGCCTGCGGCCTCCCACCAGTGCCGATATACAGCCATATCGCACTGCTATTCGTGTGATATTCCTCATTTTATATATATATACAGTTGAAGTCAGAATTATTAGCCCCCCTGAATTATTAGCCCCCTGTTTATTTTTTCCCCAATTCCTGTCTAACAGAGAGAATAATTTTTCAACACATTTCTAAACATATTAGTTTTTATAACTAAATTCTAATAACTGATTTATTTAATTTTTGCCATGATGATGACAGTAAATAAAATTTACTAGATATTTTCAGACAGTAGAGACTTCTATAAAGCTTACAGTGACATTTAAAGCATACCTGCCAACATTTGGTTCGTAAATTCCGTAAAGGGGTTGTTGGTGATGTGTGCGCGAACTAAAGAGCAGGGAGGGGTGAGAAGTTTGGGGAGATGGGGCGGATGCGCGCGACCGGAAAAGCACGCTCACAAGCACCAGGTTTCAGCCCGGACTGTACCAATATGCTGAGGAGGGGGGGGGGGGATTCCGGGAGTTTTCCAGGAGACAGAACAATACGGGAGACGGGTCTGAAATACCGGGAAAAACGGGAGTGTTGACAGGTATGATTTAAAGGCTTGACTAGGTTAATAAGGTTAAGTAGGCAAAGTAGGCAAGTTAGGGTAATTAGGCAAGCTATTGTATAATGATGGTTTGTTCTGTAGACTATCGAAAAAAAATTATCACTAAATAAAAATAATGTCATCAAATTAAATAATCATTTTGACCTTAAAATGGTTTTAAAAAAAATTTAAACTGCTTTTATTCTAGCCAAAATAAAACAAATAAGACTTTCTCCAGAAAAAAAAATTATTAGACATACTGTAAAAATTTCTTGTTCTGTTAAACATCATTTAGGATTTTTTTAAAAAAAGAAAAAAATTTAAAAGGGGGGCTAGCAATTCTGACTTCAACTGTGTGTGTAGATATATATATATATATATATATATATATATATATATATTCTTATATAACTGTCTGTATATATAACATTTTTAACATATATAATAACTTGTATTCATTTTATGTTAAATCTTATAAAATATAGCAAAAAATAGTATAGGACAAAAAAGTAATGGTAACACTTACAATAAGGTTGTATTAGTAAATTTTAACGTATTTACTAACATGAACAAACACTGAACAACATTTATCACAGTATTAATTCATTTTAGCTAACACTAGTTCATGAAAATACAGTTGTTCATTGTTAGTTCATGTTGTATTAATTAATATTAACAAGCATGAAATTGGATTTAAGTAAAGCATTAGTAAATGCTGAACTATGCTTATTAAATGCTGTACAACTATTGGTTATCATGCTACTAAACACATAAACTAAAGAAACCTTAATGCAAAGTGTGACCAAAATCACAAAAACACTCATCACATCCAATATACTGTCTAAATCTTAATACCTGTATGTGAATACACTTGTGATGATAAAAATACATAAACCATACAAATACCACACATCCAAAGCTATGTGCACTAGATATCAAGGCAAAACCGGCCATTATAGTTTATAATACAATACTTACATACACTACAGTTTAAACGTTGTGGTTAATCTGGTTTTTAAATTTAAACCACTTATGTTTGCCAAGGTTGCATTTATTCGACCAACATAACAATAAAATAACAATTCTGAAATACTATTACAATTTAAAAACAGTTGACTATTTATTATATTTAAAAGTTTTTGAGTAAAAAAGCAATGCACACATGTTCTGCCTGTATTCCAAAGTGCATGCAACTGAATACAGCTACCAAATGAATTCTGGCATCCATGAATGCCAGAAGCAAACTGGGAAATTCAGCCAGAAACTAAAGGCCCTATTTAGCAGGAAAGTGTCCATGTTTGAAAGGACAGTGAACTCAAAGCGCCATATGAGTTGAAGCCAGCCGAGAGAGAGAGAGAGAGAAAGGGAGAGGGAGAGAGAGAGAGTCTGCTACCCACACTTAATGGATCTTTGTAAATACTGAGGCCAAACCTTGCCAAGCTGGAACATAGATGCTCAAATTGGATTGAGGGCACCATGCCACTGGTATTGTGAGCCGTGCCACAGCGTAACAATGAAAATTGGTTCCAATGAAGTGCTTATGGGAAAGCCCGAGCAAATCAAAGGCTCTCGTTGCATTAAGATCTGGGTTCCACTACACTGACTAACCCAGACCTGAAACTAACAGCCCCAGAAAAAAAACCCCACACAGACACTGTCCACTTCTGTTTCATTACGCTCTTCACTAATTATTTACTCAAACCACACAAAGGCAATGAGCCAAAGAGAGATACAGGCCAGTCAGATGAAACCATTTTCTTGGCTCCAACCTTAATGGCTAATGTGTACGGGTGTTAAAGAGAGTTTGTGTACATGCGGAAGGCGTAGGTAAACCGTACTTATTTTTTCTGCCAAACGCAAACCTGACAAGACCATATTTCCTCAGACAGGTAGCTGTGTCTATCTACATTCAAAAAACACTTCAGCTTAGCTCATTCTCATCTACTCAAACTTAAAGGTTCAAGACACCCTGAAGTACTTTTTTTGAGATTTTAACAGATTTGTGTGTGTTGAGCATCAGTTAAGACAACGTTAGCGCCTGTTAGCTTTAATTGTGAGGAAAATTTGATAATTTAGAGCTTTTGTCAGCTAATGTCATCTTCCGGGTTTAAAATAATTTTTTTGTGGCGGGATCAAAATTGGTGACGTAACGCGAATCTGTTAGTGGAGTGATAACGCGTTGGTTTCTCATTATTATTCATTGTGGAGTTTTCTCTATGACATCCTATAAGAAGACCCTGCTTCTTAAATATTCATTAGAGCACGTGCTATCCGAAGGCAAGGCAGACCTGCCAAGCTGGGAGACCCAATGAATGGGTAAGACTGCACACGGCACGGGTCGTATATGTTTGTTTTCATGATCAACAAGATTTGTTGTTCTTGTTTTTCCCCGTGATGCTGTCAAGGCCGTTACAGCAAAGCTGTTGGAGTAAGCATTTTTGTTGAGAGAGCTGTACGAGAATTAGAGAATGGTGAACTTTGTCTTTTATCAATTGAGTTTGTTACCATTCAGACACATCTCCTATATCTGTGCTGCTGTGATCACACATGTTTAAAATCCTCCAGATTACCGGAAGGGCTAATGGTTGGATAAGACAGGGAAAGAGACCTGCTGCACTGCTATCCACTGTGTCTGCATTCAGACCCGGGGTCTCAGGAGGAGAGAAGTCCTCCTTATTTATAGTGTTTATATAAACATGATTATCCTTATAATGATATAACAAACTGTGGTTATGTGTATATGAAATTACGAATAACAAATATAGCAGGACATTATATTACTTTATTTCTTTACATTTTAACTTTGTAAACTATAAAATCATGGGTCTCTTCACGGTTTGTGTCTCATTCTCTCCTCTTGTTCCCCTGCTTTGCTGGCCAAGCACACTCCTCCCTCTGCTCACAGAGCTCCACGCCCATCTCGGAACATTTTTTTTTTAATTCTGAGGTTGACTTGAACCAAAAGAGGGGGGTTTTATGGCCCTTTAAGGCAATATATTGCACACTGAATCCAAAATTTTCGTACAGTTGTCAATTGTATTGACACACTGCCTCTGTAACTTTCATCCATTAATAAAAATAATAATCTACTCGGGTTACTTTTTTTCCTCTCCAATTTTTGCATCCAAAAAGGTATTTTCAAGGGGGTTTTTGACAAAAAAAGCAAAGGGCCAAATCCAAAATGGCGTCAAAGAAACTAATCTCCACCTGGTCTCACAACAACCCATAATGAAGCCCTTTATTATAAGCAAAGTATAGAGTATAAAGACACGACATACAAAGACAACTTTGAGGCAGGTGATTGTGGAACAGTCAAAAAAAAAATCGCATCACATTCGGTTAGCAAGGTTTGTGTGCATGACAAATTTTTCAGATTTGAATACAGAAAAAACCCCGCATATGACTGGACCTGAAGTCTGAAATTTTCTAACTTTAAAAATTAAATTCGACCTCATGTTGTGTCAATCATATTGACACTATGCCTCCAAAACTTTTGTCCATCATAAAAATTTGAACGGGTAAATTTTTTTTCTCTCCATTTTTCACATCTGACAAAGTTCTGACAATTCAGAGCTAGCATACAAGCGAATCAAAATCAGTCAAAATCCAGAATGCTGTCACTTGCAGCACAGAGCATTTAATTGTAAACAAAGTGCAGAATATTAAGACAGATTATGGCGGATAGTTGAGAACCACTGCTGTAGACTACTTTATGCTAGATTCAGTGGCAATATTTCACAGAGAAATACTGGGAAATGTCTATAGACTGATGGCATTTCATGCTGTTCAGCCTTATAATCTTAAAATGTGAGCAAAATAACCTGTTTCGTCATCACTTTAGACATTACACTGGAGAATCATTCAATTACTAGCTCTAAAGTGACGTTTGTGAAGTAGCAATGGTCTGTGCTGTGCAGATGGGAACGAATGGTGGAAGAAAGTAGTGAAAGTAGTGAAAGGGTTTTCAGACACTCCATGTTTGATTTTCTTTTTTATATACACGATTATGCCATCGAAATGTTGTATAAATGCAATATCAAAACCCACTAAACCCACTAAACCCACTAAACCCACTCTCAGGATGGCGCCGCGGATGGCTGCCTCGGTGTGGAGCTCTTCAGTGTTTGCACTATTTCTGTTAGTCTGTCCTGTTTTATGTTTATCAAACACGATCAGTTATACCAGGGATGAGCTGCTGAACATTCGGCAGTGCACACCAACTAATCTCCAACTGGATTTTGATTTCTCTGGCGTTTTGCGGAACATTGTCATCGGCGGAGCAGCTGCTTTGTGGAAGAAATACAAGACCCAGCGGCGAGGAAAAAGAGCTGGCGCGCTCGTCAGGCTGAGACAGCGCGGCTTCAGAACAGCGCTGCCTAGCATTCATCTAGCGAATCTCCGCTCGCTTCCTAACAAAAAGGACGAACTACTTCTGCTCTCACGCGAAAACAAGAACTTTAACAACTCTGCTGCGCTGTGTTTCACAGAAACCTGGCTGAACGAAGCCATTCCGGACAGCGCATTACACTTACCGGACTTTCAGCTGTACAGAGCAGATCGCGATACGGAGTCAACGGGGAAAACACGCGGTGGTGGGACATGCTTTTACATCAACAGGAGATGGTGTACAGATGTAACTGTGTTAAAGAAGATGTGCTGTCCTGATGTGGAAGCGCATTTCATTAACTGTAAGCCGTTTTATGCACCACGGGAGTTCTCCTCGTTCATTCTTGTCTGTGTTTACATTCCACCACAAGCACACGTGAGGACTGCGTTACAACAGCTGTCTGATCTGATCACAGAGACTGAACAACGACACCCGGACTCTGCTTTTATCATTCTCGGTGACTTTAATCAGGCAAAACTCACACACGAGCTGCCTAAATTCAAACAGCACATCACATGCCCCACCAGAGACAATAACATTTTGGATCATTGCTACACCACAATAAAGGATGCATATCGCTCTGTCGCCAGAGCAGCTTTAGGACTCTCCGACCACTGCCTGGTTCATCTTATACCAACTTACAGGCAAAAACTTAAAACTACTAAGCCAGTATTAAGGACTGTTAAGAGATGGACCAACGACACAGAGCAGGTCTTACAAGCCTGTTTTGAATGCACTGATTGGAGTGTTTTTGAAGCTGCAGCCACCAACCTAGACGAGCTCACAGAGACTGTAACATCATACATCAGTTTCTGTGAGGAGTTATGCATCCCTACCAGGACCTACTTATCATTTAACAATGATAAACCATGGTTTACACCAAAACTTAGACAGCTTCGTCATGAAAAAGAGGATGCCTACAGGAGTGGGGACAGGATTTTATACAATCAGGCCAGGAACACACTGACAAAGGAGATTGGTGTGGCCAAGAAAAGCTATGCCAAAAAGCTGCAAAACCAGTTTTCTGCCAACGACCCTGCATCAGTGTGGAAAGGCCTGAAAGACATCACAAATTATAAAACGCCATCCTCCAGTATCGACTGCAACAAACATCTTGCAAACGAGCTGAATATCTTCTATTGTAGATTTGACACCTCTGACCAGACACCTCACACCCACCCGGATCATCTCCCTACACAGCCATCAACACCTCCAGCCATCTCCCTCTCACCCCCTGCACTTCAGATCAGTGAGGATAATGGGCATCAGATCCTCAGTAAACAGCCATCAACACCTCCAGCCATCTCTTTCTCCACCCCGGCACTTCAGATCAGTGAAGATAATGTGCGTCAGATCTTCAGTAAACAGAGGAGACGAAAAGCACCAGGTCCAGATGGTGTTTCACCAGCCTGTCTGAAAACTTGTGCGGACCAACTGGCTCCCATTTTCACACAGATCTTCAACAGATCACTGGAACAGCGCAAAGTTCCATCCTGCTTCAAACGCTCCACCATCATCCCAATACCAAAGAAACCAAAGATCACAGGACTCAATAACTACAGACCTGTTGCCTTAACATCTGTGGCCATGAAGTCATTCGAAAGACTGGTGCTAGCTTATCTGAAGGACATCACTGGACCTTTGCTGGACCCCCTGCAGTTTGCCTATAGAGCAAACCGGTCTGTGGATGATGCAGTCAACATGGGACTGCATTATATCCTAGAACATCTGGACAAACCAGGGAACTACGCAAGGATACTGTTTGTGGACTTCAGTTCTGCCTTTAACACCATCGTCCCATCACTGCTCGAGAACAAACTGACCCAGCTGTCTGTCCCTAGCTCTGTCTGTCAATGGATCACCAGCTTTCTGACAGATAGACAACAGCTAGTCAGAATGGGCAAAATCACATCCGACAGCCGCACCATCAGCACTGGTGCCCCCCAGGGATGTGTTCTCTCCCCACTGCTCTTCTCCCTGTACACAAACGATTGCACTGCAAAAGACCCCTCCATTAAGCTCTTGAAGTTTGCGGATGACACTACTGTTATCGGCCTCATCCGGAACGGTGACGAGTCTGCATACAGACAGGAGGTGGAGCGGCTGGCTTTATGGTGCAGATACAACAACCTGGAGCTGAACACGCTCAAAACAGTGGAGATGATAGTGGACTTTAGGAGAAACCCCCCTGCACTCCCCCCACTCACCATCATGAACAGCACTGTGGCTGCAGTAGAGTCATTCAGGTTCCTGGGCACCACCATCTCTCAGGATCTGAAGTGGGACATTCACATAGACTCCATTGTAAAGAAAGCCCAGCAGAGACTGTACTTCCTTCGTCAGCTGAGAAAGTTCAACCTGCCACAGGAGCTGCTCGTACAGTTCTACTCAGCTGTCATCCAATCCATCCTCTGCACTTCAATCACCGTCTGGTTCAGCTCAGCTGCCAAAACCGACCTCCGTAGACTACAGCGAATAGTCCGGACTGCTGAACGAATCACTGGCACTACCCTTCCTACACTTCAAGAACTGTACTCTTCCAGAGTGAGTAAAAGGGCTCGTAAAATCACTCTGGACGCCTCACACCCAGCACACTACCTGTTCGAACTGTTACCGTCTGGTCGGCGCTACAGAGCACCAAGCACAAAAACAGCCAGACACAGGAAAAGTTTCTTTCCTCAGGCCATCTACCTCATGAACAGTTAAATATTCCCCTACTGTGCAATAAACGTGCAATACTTTCTCATACGCACTTGTACACAGCACCTTATAACCTGTATATTTACAACATATCTGTACATACATTCAACATCCAGATCTTTTTGACTAACTGCATCTCTGTTTAATGTTTATTGCCTTTTCTTTTCTTGTATTTAATTTTGTGTTGTCACTCGTCACTTTATGTACACTGAAAGCTTCTGTTGCCAAAACAAATTCCTTGTGTGTGTGAAGCACACTTGGCAATAAAACTGATTCTGATTCTGATTCTGATTCTGATATCACATGAGTAGCAGTGCGATATGGCTGTATATTGTCCCTGGTGGGCAGAGATGTATAAAGTACTAGAGACCCAGACTTAAGTAAAAGTACAAGTGCTCTATCAAAAATGTGACTTGAGTAGAAGTTGAAGTGCTCTTTAAGCACAATACTTAAGTGGAAGTACTAAAGTATTCAACATTTTTTGTACTTAAGTATGGCAAGTAGTTTATTTAAAAATGTACTACTCAAGTACTGAAAGTAAAAGTACAAGTATTGCGTTATGTTGTTATTTGTAAAAAAGCAGTCAAAAGACATATTGTTTTGTTTATTTTAAATATCTTTTTTGGGGCACAGGATCAAGCAGAACAAAAAGAAACATGGTTTACGACTTATAATATAAATAAATAAACAAACAAACAAACAAACAAACAAACAAACAAACAAACAAATAAATAAATAAATAAATAAATAAATAAATAAATAAATAAATAAATAAATAAATAAAATATATATGATGGGTCAAAAACACCATTTAGCGTGACAGCCTTTATGATAGACAGTTAGGTGAACATTGCAGCATGATATGGACCGCGCGTAGCTAACGGTAGTTAACTTATCTAGCTCTTATGGATAGCTCAAACTGCTGTTTTGTGTATGATATTATCACTCCGACAAATGCAAACATTGGTTCTAAATAGGGTCACGGGTGGTCTTTTTCCTCATCGCCACGAGCAGTTGAAAGTGAAGGAGTTAAAGGTGGAATTTCTGGGTTTTCCATGTCTAAAACAAACTAAAGTGCTCTCAATGCAGGCAGGCAGCTCTGTCTTCTTTGATCGTCTGATCAATAAATGATTGATTCGTAACATTTTTATAATTTTAACGAGTAACTATTCAACACATAAAAAATCTACTGGAGTAAAAGTATTAAGCTCATCGAAAATATGTACTAAAGTAAAAGTAGAAGTAGGAGAAAAAAACAATACTCCAGTAGAGTACAGATACAACCTTTTAGTACTTAAGTACAGTAGTGAAGTAGTTCTACTTCGTTACTATACATCTCTGCTGGTGGGACACTAAGGGACAATGCATGCCTCTCACATGTGTCGATATACAGCCATATCGCACTGCTATTCATGCCATATTTTTCACATATACAGTATATGCGACCTCCGGTGGACAGTTATTAAGCAGGTGTAAGTTGGAGGTGGTTGTAGCTAAACTATGCAAAGCTGCGGCCCTCCAGGAATTGAGTTGGAGACCACTGTTCTAAAGAGTCATGAGGTGTTGCTTATTGGTACAAGTGAAAATAATCAAGTCTACGATATAATTTGGATGATTACGTATGGCTTAGTTAGTAGTTGTTTTCATGTTTGTAGCGTGACAGAAATTTAAATCTTTAGAGCTGGGAGTTTATTCAAATAGTAGCAGTACAAAGACCACATGACATGAAAAAAATATACTATTATGAGATCAACCACAAGGAGGCGTAACACCCTGCACCTAATGCCACATCTGTTTTTCTCTCTGTTTCCCAGAAGCAGAAAACTTCATTAGAGCCACTTCATGTTAAAATCAATGCAGCGATGGATTTTTAGATTTTACACTAATCGCTCAGAATAACAATCTGCAGAGAGCGCACAGTTGAGATCTGCTCCACACCAACAGACTCCCGCTAAGATGACAGCCACGGCTATGTGCAAACTTGGCAGTGTTCAAAATATTATGTAATCCAACCTTTTACCCATAGTGCAGCAGGTAAGACGTGCATGCAATGTTTTGTTTAACCATACTGACATCAGATCCTGTCGAAAACACTCGCTATCTTTAAATTCAGACACAAACCTGGGATGGGGATTACTGGAATGCTCTCATTGGGCACGACTCTGGGCGAGTTACTGTCCTCCACATAGAAATGAGCCGTTTGGAAACACCTCCTGAGGAAAAGGGACAAGAAGAGACGGTCAAATAAGTGATGTGCGTTCCGCATGTGCTTTAATGTTTTCCATTAGGTGTGGTTTAGGAAACAATCCCAACCAGAGTAAACACACATGCTGTTGGTTACGTCTGACATGAGCAAGTTGAACTTTGAACCCTTTTTCTCAAAGAGCAAATCAAACACTCCAAAAAGAGATTACAAGCCCACACTTTAAACAGGCATGTCAATATGCATGTTCTTTTAAAGAAACATCCCTCAAAAAAAACTTTCTCACACTCATATGTGTATACAAACCTTATTTTCTTACTTCTGTGCTGTACAAAGGAAGTTGTTTTATAGCAAACTGTCCACATTTTATGCTCATTTTATGGCTTGACAGCCCCTAGTTTCAATTCTTTTTTGTTTAATAGTAGAGAAAGAACAGCTTGAACATGCTGCTAAACTTCTCCTTTTATCTTTTACACTAAAGAAACAAAAGTCAAAAGGGTAAATAAAAGACAATTCATTTGTAGTTTCTTCACATTTGTATTTATTTTTTTACTTAGGGGATTTTTCCTTACATCTGAACACATTTCTCTTATTGTTTTTATGTATAACTAATTATAAAGTCTAAAGGCTCAAACGCTACCCCAAAAATAAAACATTTTACATTATACCAAGTGTAAATATAATAATTTAATTGTAATTAAAATATCTAATGTTTAGGGTTTCTACATGCATCAAAGACATTTTTAAGACCATTATGAATGAAATTTCAGACTTATACAGGGTTAAATGCTAAGAATTATTTTTAGAATATCAAAATGGAAAAGATTTTCACTAACCCTATCAAAAAAAAATAACTATTACAATTTAATACATTTAATAATACAATAATAATTTAAAAATAATAAGCAAACTGTCCATTATAGCAAACTGTCCACATTTTATGGCTTGACAGACCCTAGTTTCAGTTCTTTTTTATTTAATAGTAAATTATTTATTTAATAGTAAATAATAACATTGTATTTAAAATATCCAATAACAGGGTTTCTGCAGGCATGACTTTTAAAGACATTTTTAAGACAATTATAAATTAAAATTCAGACTTATACAGGGCTAAACACTTTGTGTTTTTGAATATTACCATTGAAAAGATTTTAACTTGCCCTCTCAAAAAATGTATAATTACAATTTAATACATTTAATAAAACAATAATAATTTAATAATATTAATAAAAATAAGCAAACAGTCCATTATAGAATCCATTATAGAAAACTGTCTACATTTTATGCTCATTTTATGGCTTGACAGACCCTAGTTTTAATAATTTTTTGTTTAACAGTGGAGAAAGAACAGCTTGAACATGTTGCTAAACTTCTCCTTTTATCTTTTACACTAAAGAAACAAACGTCAAAAGGGTAAATGACAAGAGAATTCATTTGTAATTTTTTTCTTCACATTTTTATTTACATTTTTACTTCCTAAGTGAACTATTTCTGATATGTGAACACAATTCTCAGTATGGTTTTTATATGAAACTAATTATTAAGCCTAAAGGCCTAAACGCTACACAAAAAAATAAAACATTTTACATTATAACAAGTGTAAATATAATAATTTAATTGTAATAAAAATATCTAATAACAGGGTTTCTACAGGCATGACTTTTTTTTCAATTTACTTTTTATTATTTTTATTCATTTTAAGACCATTAGAAAATGTAACTTTACACTTATACAGCACTCAAAATTATTTTATTTTGCTTGTTCAAACTACTTATTTAAAATGAGCTGAAACAACACAATTCTTGAGATGCCATTGGGACAACTTAATTTTTTATGTTCAATCCACATAAATTTGTTAAAAGTGTTATAATAACTTAATCGATTTGTGTTGGGACAATATGAATGAATTGTGTGGAACCCTGCATTTTTTTACAGTTATCACAGTTGGAAAAGATTTTCACTTGCCCTATCAAATAAAAATATGATTTTAACTTAATACATATAATAATACAATAATAATTGAATAATAATTGTGTCAGGTTAGTATCCTTAGCAGTAAATACATGGAGAACTTTTAAACAAATGTTATAGTAAGGAAAAAATTAAACCATTATGGTGAACAGAGTTAAAAACAATATTTTTTAATAAAAAGTTTGATTGTTGTATATGGGTTTTGGCTAGATTGGGTAGCTGTACCTGAACAAAGGAAAATTAAGACCTGTTAAAAAAGTTTAAATACATACAACCCAATATTTCAGAGGATTTAAGACATTTCAAGGCCTACAATTTAGCTTTTGAGATTTAAGACAGTTTAAGACCCCACAGACACCCTGCATAGTTAGCCAATATATTGAAAAATATTATATTGTTATTCTAAGCTAATTGCATAATTACAGTAAATACAGTACATTCCTTAATAGCATTTACTAGATTTAGCTTACTTTGTGCTTGATAATGTTGTCAGCGAGTAAACACACAAATATTTACTCCCAAAATCCAAGTGAAACATTTTCTTTCTACTTATTTTCTAAACTAAACGTCTAGAAGCAGTCAGTATGAAGTTCAATTGGATCAAAACACACCAGATTACAAAGTAAACAAACTCTTTTACAGAAACCCTGAATGTCAGGACGATTAATTGTCAGTTGTCTGAAGTTTGAAAGCCCTAAACTGGTTTTACCTCTTTCTTTTACATTGCAAGAGATAAGCAGGTTGAAAACAAAACTCCAGTCAATGGAAACAAACAGAAAGAGATAGACAGCCGGGAGATTAAAAGGTTGCTCTAAAGTTACAAAAACCTGAAGTTCTGGACATCAGCCTGATAAGCCAGCGGGAGTCTCGTCTGTCCTACCTGTACTTGATGCACAGCAGAGAACATAAGCTGTTCATCCCTGCAAAGAACGAGGGATTTTAGGAGAGGTGAGAGACTGTAGGCTCCGCATGCTGCCGTTGAGCAAACAGAGCAGTGAGCAGGCAATGAGACACACAGAGAGAGAAGGAGAGAGAGAAAGAGAGAAGGGGGCGGGGCCTGATGGATCACATGCACATGGCTTTAAACCAATGCAAGAGCTGCTGCATCGGGTCAGACGTGAACAGTTCACTGATCCCAGATCTGTCCAAACTGATCTGATAAACCACAGACACCTGCTGCCTTTCCCCCTGACGCACGCACGCACGCACACACACACACACACACACACACACACACACACACACACACACAC
>CAIGQZ010031698.1:6446700-6461557 GCA_903798205.1 Danio tinwini | reverse complement strand
ATTAACAACTACACCTTCCCCAACCCTAAACCCAACCATCACAGTTACTAACGACTACACCTTGTTGGCAGGTATGAACTAAAGTGTTATCCTGTTTTTTTTTTATGTATTTTTATTAAACTTATCTCCATTCAAGTGGTGATAAAACATGAACACATGAAGATGAAATCAAATGTTTTTTTTGTTGTTTAAAAGTAGTGGTTTATTTTGATAATTAATGTGCTGATGCGTTCATAGCAGAAACTATTCTGAGGGCCGTCAAATTTACGTGAAAATCCTCAACACTTTTCTTTATAAAAATGCTGGCAGAGGAAGAGTTAAAGAGATAGTTCACCCAAAACTGAGAACTCTGACATTATCTACTCACTATTTACACAATTGTTTGAGTTTCCTTTTTGAAAACACACAAAAAACTTTCCTACTTTGGAAGTTGGTGCTTACAGGTTCCTTGCATTCTTCAAAATATCTTCACTTGTGTTCAACAACAACAACAACTACAAAAAGGAAACTCATATAGGTTTGAAACCACCTGAGTTTCAGTAAATAGTGACAAGTCAGGGTAGGAATTATACATTGACGATCAGTGAGGGTTGGTCGACTTTTTCAGTAATGTTAGTTTATGTGACACATGCTTCAGTTAATCAAATTTATGTATTCATTTAAATGACATCTAATTTATTAATTAAACATATTACGTTTTAAGCATTTTGAGGGATATTAGTGTACTCTGACCTACAGTAACCTCTGATTAGCTATTTTAGAGATTACTGTAGGTCAAACTATAAACTGTACAACTAGTTTTACTTTACTTTTAGGCTACATGTGGATACAAACACCTATTTTATGGGAAAAGTGTTTTGTGTACACTTACCATGTCCATCAGTGCTCTTGATCTGCCAGTTTCAGACTGTTGAATGAATTTTTTCCCTTAGATTAATTGGTGCGATTATGCATTCACAATAGTATGAAATGTTATAGGGGTGGTCAAATGTATATTTATATGATACATTTTTAAAGTTATTAATAATTAGGATACAGATCAGAGAAAGCTATTTCTCAATATTAAGGGCCAGACGCTGCTATACATTTAGTTTGACGTCCTTTAGGAGAATCAATCATAAATTGGTGGGGGGGGGGGTCAATCCACCCCAAACCCACTGTAATTCACACCCTAACTATTTTTTAGTAAACTATACCTTAGCACTAGCCAAATAACAACAGCTCTGATTACTTTATCTTGAAATACTGAATCTTTCCACATAGACAACAACATGTGACACACACATGTCCCAGCTGGACAGGTGGAAATCTGTGCTGTGCTGTGCTATATTTGGGACTGTTGATAAAAGCGATTGGGCTGTTTGGCCTACTGCGCGGGAAAGTTCAGCTATGATCCTGCGCGTGTTGTGAATTAATCCAAGCTGACAAAAAGTTCAGCTCCAGCCTGCAGGCACCATTGATATGCTTCTGTTTTCAGCCTCTATCGCACTATTACTCCACCCTTTCATCCTTTTTCCCTTATTCCATCCTTTATGTTTCCTTTTATTCTTCGACGACAGTGCTCGGCGTCCACAATCAATTTCGCACGCTGCTGAAATTAAACGCATAACCAGGGAGCGATAAGAGAAGTGTTTCTCTTCTAGTATTACGGTATTATTTCCAAGCAGCCAAATTAATTATAGTTCTGATTCAGAATGTGTCACAATGTGTCCTGGTACAATTCTGGGAATTAAGTTATTTGGATCCACGTCAACAAAATGATTGGACAGAGGTTAATGGAGAAATTTGGTGGTCAGCTGTCTGTTTTTTTCAGCTACTGGTCATTTAGCTCTTTTTTTGTCCACTTACAATATCCAAATTGTGGCATTTTTCATTTCATATAATGCTAGGTCTGAAACTAGTCTAGAAAAAAAACACACACATTAAAACAAGGTAATAAAAATATTAAAAAATCATCATGCATATTATAAAGTGTTACCCCACTTTTTTAAACTACACACTATGAATCATTTACTAAGCATTAGCATCTAGTGAATTCATTATTTGTTAAGCATTAACTCTACATTAATAAACAGTAGTAAGCTGTTTAAAACTGCAGCTACAAATGCTATGACGTATAACCACATTAATAATGTACTTAATAATAGTACTTTCATAATTTGTTAATGATTTATTTTTCTTGACTAAATTAAGTATTGCATTATTTACAAACCAGTTGTATTAAAGAGTAGTTAGTGGTTTTTAAAATCATCCAGAATGAGTTAGTAAATGACTAATAAGCTAGTAAAATCAACGTTTATATATCTCATTATTTAGGCATATAGTAATGGTTACTATGCATGTTAATAAATGCTTTATTAGCTTAACTTCATGCAGTTTTGTGACCTAATCTAAAGTGAGGACTATTTATGCTTTATACATCCCTTTTAAATGACAATTAAAGGCTCGGTATCAAACGAACAATAATCTTTGCAATCTTATCTAAAAAGTATAATTATTGTAAGGTTTTACCATTGCTGAATAACAGGAGTGTCAAAATACAGCATTGGATAAAACAACAACAATATGATAATTTAACAATATAATAGGATGCAATGTTTAAACTGTACAGTAATTTTATTTTAGATAAGGTTGCAAAGATTTGCTTTTCATTTGATACAGTTTCATTTGTGCATCTTCAAATGAAAAGAAATGAACAATGTCATTTATGTTCTTTTTCCTGTTTAGAATTTAACTGACCCTTTAATTGTCATTTATAAGGGATTTATAAAGCATAAATAGTCCTCACTTTAGATTTTTTGTCACAAAACTGGAAGAAGTTGAGTTAATAAAGCATTTATTAACATACAAATTAACTATTAGTATATGTCTGCATAATAAAAATTATAAATGTTAATTTTAACAGTTAATAATCATTTACTAACTTATTCTGAATGATCTTAAAAGGCACCAACTATGCTTAAATAACTGGTTTGTAAATAATGCAATACTTAATTTAGTAATGAAAAATAAATCATTAACTAATTATGAAAGTACAGGTATTAAGCACATTATAAATGTGGTTGTAACTCAAGAATACAACATTTGTAGCTGCAGTTATAAACTGCTTATTAACGTTTGTTAAGGTAGAGTTAATGCCTAACAGATAATGAATTCACTATTTGCTAATGCTTAATAAATGGTTCATAGTGTGTAGTTAGTGTTACCAAAAGGGGTTACATGTTTTTGACCCATATGACCCATCTGTATGTTATATTATTATTAGGGCTGCACAAAGTTGGGGAAATCTGACATTGCAATATTTTGTTTTTCTGCGATATATATTGCGATGCCAATACAGCTTTATTTGGAAAGAATTGTTCATTTAGGAGGCGACGCAGTGGCGCAGTAGGTAGTGTTGTTGCTTCACAGCAAGAAGGTCACTGGTTCGAGCCTCGGCTGGGTCAGTTGTCATTTCTGTGTGGAGTTTGCATGTTCTTTCTGCGTTCGCGTGGGTTTCCTCGGGGTGCTCCCGTTTACCGCACAGTCCAAAGGCATGCAGTACAGGTGAATTGGGTAGGCTAAATTGTCCGTAGTGTATGAGTGTGAATGAGTGTGTGTGGATGTTTCCCAGAGATGGGTTGCGGCTGGAAGGGCATTCGCTGCGTAAAACATGCTGGATAAGTTGGCGGATTCTGCTGTGGCAACCTCGGATTAATAAAGGGAATAAGCTGAAAAGAAAATGAATGAATGAATGAATGAATGAATGTTCATTTTAGATCGATTAGGACAATTGTGTAGGGAATTGGATCAGGAATAATATATAACAAATAAATTACAAGCATAGATAAACAAAATATAGGGAATATAAAAGTGAATTATAGTTTTCTGGAGAATCTAACAGTATTCAGGAACAGATATTGAAAAATCAACACTGCATAGTCTTTATTATTCATTTATACGTTCAACATCAGCAGCTCTCTTGACAACCCCAGACTTCCCTCTCCCCAGACACTTCCTCCAACTCCTCCGGGGGGATTCAGAGGCGTTCCCAGGCTAGCCGAGAGACATAGTCCCTTCAGCGAGTCCTGGGTCTTCCCTGAGGCCTCCTCTCAGTGGGACATGCTTAGGGACATACAGGAGGCATCCAAAACAGATGTCCGAGCCACCTCAGCTGACTTCTCTCTATGTGGTGGAGCACACATTCTACTCCAAGCTCCTCTCGGGTGACAGAGCTCCTCACCCTATCTTTAAGGGTGCGCCCTGCCACCCTGCGAAGGAAATTCATTTCGGCCGCTTGTATCCAAAATCTTGTCCTTTCGGTCATGATCCAAAGCTCATAACTATAGGTGAGAGTAGGAATGTAGATTGACCAGTAAATCGAAAGCTTTGCCTTTTGTTTCAGCTCCTTCTTTACCACAATGGACCAGTACAACGACAGCATTACTGCTGCCGCTGCACCAATCCACCTGTCAATCCACCTCACTTGTGAACAGAATCCCAAGATACTTGAATTCTCCACCTGGGGTAAGGACTTTCCTCCAAGCTAGAGATGGCAAACCGTCTTTTTCCGGTGAAGCACCATGGCCTCGGACTTGGATGGGCTGATTCGCAACCCAGCCACATCACACTCGACAGCAAACTGTCCCAGTGCATGCTGAAGGTCCATGTTCGATGAAGCCAACAGAAAAACATCATCTGCGAATAACAGATGAAATCCTGTGGTCGCCGAACTGGACCCCCTACAGCCCAAGGTTGCACTTTGAAATTCTGTCCATAAAAATTATGAACAGAATTGGTGACAAAGGGCAGTCCTGCCGGAGTCCTCCTGGCTCCAGGGTGGGGCCACGACTGTGCCATACCGGGCGACGTCACGGCCCTTGTTGTTGTTGTGCTCAGAAAGGGTTTTTGAACCACACTTAGTCTGACCTGTCACCTAAGAGCTTTTTGCCTTGGGAGACCCTGCCAGGGGCATTAGCCCCCAACAACATAGTTCTTAAGATCACTCAGGCAACCTTCGATCAACACCCGTTCCAAAATGCACCGGCCCCTTACGGCTCCCCCAGTGGGTGGTGAGCCTGCAGGAGGAATGTTCGGTCCCAGGTTACTCTTTTGGGCTGAGCCCGGCCGGGTTCTGTGGGATAAAACCCGGCCACCAGGCGCTCGCAAACGAGCCCCAACCCCAGTCTTTAATATATATAATGTAATTTTTATTAAAGTTACAAACATTATAGGGTTTTAAACTCTGAAATGTTGAAATGTTCATGCAGTCTGAGGGATAGTTCACCCAAAAATGAAAATTTACTTACTATTTACACTTGTTTCAAATGTTTGAGTTATTAAAATATCTTTTTTTAGTTCATTCATTCATTCATTTTCGGCTTAGTCCCTTTATTAATCTGGGGTCGCCACTGCAGAATGAACCGCCAACTTATCCAGCATATGTTTTATGCAGCGGATGCCCTTCCAGCCGTAACCTAACACAGGCAAACACCCATACACTCCTGCATTCACACACATACACATCAGTCAATTTAGCTTACCCAGTTTACTTAAAGCATATGTATTTGGACTGTAGGGGAAACCGGAGCACCCGGAGGAAACCTACGCTAACACAGGGAGAACATGCAAACTCCACACAGAAATACCAACTGACCCAGCCGGGGCTCAAACCAGCGACCTTCTTGCTTTGAGGCGTTTGTGCTACCCACTGCGCCACCATGCTTCCCTCTTCTTTTTGTGTTCAACATAATAAAAAAGTAACTTATAAACATTTGAAAATAGTAAGTAAAGTTTAACTTGTGGGTGAACTGCCATTTTTACTTCATTATAATTCAACTCTGCATTGATTATAATAAACTATAATCCCAACTCAACATTGAATATCCTGCGATGTGACTATGGGGAATGCACACATTGTGATATCTATGCTGAACTGATATATTGTGTAGCCCTAATTAATATAAAAGTATTTGACCCATATACAGTGTTTCGATTGATGTTTTATCTTTAGTCACATTTGTTTTATCTCAAGCGTGCTCTTTACCAATACTGCTGTTTCTTTTTTTAACCAGCAAGTAAGGAAACAAGAGAGAGAGAAGGAGAGAAAGAATTAATAGTGCCAAAATTGTTGTGGAAATTATGCCTGAGGGACAGTCAAGTTGATTTGTGTTGAAATAAATTAAAACGCTTGTTTATTTGACTCTTTTTTCATTCCTTTTCAACCCATTTAAACACATTTTTTATGTTTTTAATCAGTTTTTTTATATTTGTTATATTTTATTTCTAATACTTGTTGTATTTTATGTTTCTTTTATTCTTATTAAAGCACTTAAAATGACCATTGTGTATGAAATGTGCTATATAAATAAACTTGCCTGGCCTTCGGTTTAAAAAAAAGAGATTTACAAAAAAGCTTTCTGAATTAAGAGAAAAACACAAGGATGAGGTAGACTTTCTATCTTCTATATGGATGATGATGGTCAGATGTTTTTTTTCCCAATCAATCCTTTTTATGTGACATTAAACAACAGAAGTAACAGAAACAAAATAGAGAGCTGAAGCTTAGCTTAGCTAGGGAGAAACTGGTAGCTAGGAAACAGTGGCGACGTCTCACATTTGCACTCTACCAGCACGCTAACCTAACCATGCCATAGCAGACACATGTGGAAATACAACTAAAAGATATATTTGACAAATCAAAACTATTCAAACCGGCTACCAAAATAGAGTATTAATGTTATTTTACTGGATTTTGTTGTTGGAATCATAGATACAAATGTTTCTTCCAAGGCATAATTCTCGTTGGCGGTACCCAGGTTTACATCTTAACATAAAGTAAATCTTATCTTTCTACTTCTATATTTATGGTAGGTCAGTGGAGATTACAGACATGAATGCATTGAGAGCAGAGAGGGATCTAAGGATTGTCTAAAGACCTCGAGCTGGGAATCGAACTTGGGTCACCGCAAGCACATCTACAGTGCTCAGCATATATGAGTATACCCCTCACAAATCTTTCATTTAAATTCATATTTTTTTCTATAGGATACGTTAAAATATACGTTTTCTATACGTTACGTTAAAATATATTTGTGCATATAGATTATATTAATCAGTACTAAAGCTAAATCTGGAGCTAATCTAACAAAATAGTTTACAATAATAGTCCAAAAATTAGTAGCTCAAATTTATATGTTGAAGAAAAATATGAAATACAATTGTAAAAAATTAGCAAAAATCAATAAATTGCTTGCTTGGCGCCGCACTCAAGAAGAAATTTTTTTAAAAAGTGCATAGCGTGAGGTCTATGTGACACGATATTATGAACATGATGTAATAGCGACAATAACAAACCCGTTAGAAATAGGAAAACGATGAGCACATGAAGACACATCATATAACTCAGGATATTCTGGACACAGCCACAATGAGCACCTCATCCACCATGATATAACGGAAATAAAATGGTTTTCATGCCAACTTTCAACTATAAACAGAAGTCCCACTTCTAAGCTCTTCTGATTGGTCCACTGCTTTTGGACCTGACAGTGATGAGCTGCGCTATTTGTGAAAGTTGAAGATCTTTCAACTTGACATGACGCGGTGCTTCAAAAGACACAAGATGCTATCACAACAGTCAAATACAACCATCTGGTGCATGTTTATAGTGAAAAACAATAGGAATTAGCACATCGGAGAGGTAAAACCAATGACTGTAAAAAAATATGGACAATTCGACAGCACCTTTTCCCATTGAACGATTTGAATGCAAAACACCTCATGACGGGCACAAACTGTCTCAAAAACCTGCTGAAATTAGAGCCTGGGAATGCGCAGAAGCTACTACCTGATGGAGCCAGAGGTGGAATCAAACTTTAACCAAACGATTGTACGTCAAATCAACCACGCCCCCTGTCATTTGACCGTCCGTATGCTCCCTAAATAAATATAAGCACTTACATTTAAAAACACATACTGTTATAAGATTTATAAAAAAAAAAACTGTGTGATGTAAGATGTTTTTTAATAATTAAAAAAAAACATTATTTGTTGGATGCAAAACAAATAAGCTAGGAGCACAACATATATTGATCTTGTGACAGCTTGTTGGTATTTATTATCTTTAAAGGTGTAGAAAAAACATTTGTAAAAAATGAAAAATAATACATAAACAACACAAACATTTTTAGAAAGGTTTTTATTTTTAATAACCAATCAACAGGACACAAAATATCATGGACGGCTATTTGCCACGGGGGAAAATTCTTGTGTTTATATTAGCAAAAGATACAGCAATTTTTCTAAATATCAACAGAATATTTACACATCCCTGCACTATATAAAATAATCCTTATCAATTTGTACAATAAACTTAGCAGTATTAATACGACAACTGATGTCTATCAGCTGCTGCAACATCACTTGTATATTGTTTATTATTTTTTCTTTGTTTCCGTTTACATTTGGTTTATTTGATGCCCATATCTGGCAAGAAAAAATGTACATTTATTAGGAGTTTTTAAATAAAAAGCCAACGGTAAATGATGTATATAAATAATATATAACATTTACAGCTCTATTTGTTATATACGATTCTGTTCCTAGAATGTTTAATATTTTTGAAACAGCAAATTCAGCAGATTAATCTTAATAACATGCCAAAACTCAAAATGTCAGAAACATCCTGTAAATCAATTTCTACTAACTAACGTTAAAGGAGATTGATGTGGAGATGTGGAGTCTTCCGAATTATTATTTCAGACCCATAATAAGAATTACTTCTAGATAACGATCACCTGTTTTCCCTGACATCGTTCAGCGTGTATCAGCAAACAAAAGCCCACATTTAGCTGAATAAACAGTGATCCATCAGATCCTGTATGTCAGAAAGTATAATTTACTGCTAAACAACTAATTTTATCATGGTAAAATAACACAGAAATCTAACATTGGTACTTCAATCTCCTCCTGAAGCTCAGACGGTCTGCTTAGAGAAGCTGTCAATCACAACTGTCAATCAAGATGACACGCCTCGTTTTTATAGCATAAAAATACTGGCTAAAAACATACTGTTTACATAAATGAAAATCTGAACTTATATCAGCTTGATAACCAGTGCCTCAATTGACCAAAACCATCTTTCGGGACATTTTATAATAAGTGTAATAGTAAATTAGTAAAAGTGTAATTTTTTTTATTTGTGCTCAAGTCTCATTGGTTAACATTGGGGAGGCGGGCTTTATGACTTGTACTGCAGCCAGCCCCCAGGAGGCGAACTAACAGCCGGGAGCGTCACTCAAAAGGAAGTGTGCAGCACACTTGGGTAAAACGCTAACTGAACCACCCTGAACCACCCCTTAGAGTGGTTGACTGTAGTATTGGTAACCTAGTAACCAATATTAGACAAGGCAAGTGGAGTTACATGGGTGTGATTTTTGCTATATCAGAGTTTATTCAGCAAATGCATTTCATTCATTCATTTTCCCTCAATTTAGTCCCTTTATTCATTATGGGTCGCCGCAGTGGAATGAACCATCAACTTACCCAGCATATGTTTTTATACAGCAGATGCCCTTCCAGCTGCAACCCAGTACTGGGAAACATCCATACACACTCATTCACACACTACGGCCAATTTATTCATCCAATTTACTTGCTTTTGGACTGTGGGGAAAACCGGAGCACCCAGAGGGCCAACACTGGGAGAACATGCAAACTCCAGACAGAAATGCCAACTTACCCACCTGAGGCTCGAACCAGCGACACCGTGCTAACCACTGAGCCACCTTGTCGCCATCTGAAATCATGATACTTTAAAATATGTATTAACAGAGGATTATAGAAACCCAGCTATTTTCTTTTTCTTGTTTGGCCATGTTTGAAACTGTGCAGAAGAGAGTTTCGGCGTTGATAACCTACATATTGGGCATCCTGACTTCTCATAGACCTTTTCCATCCCCCTTCCCTCCATCCTACTTCACTTACTGTCCAACTATCAAAGGCAAAAGCGAAATAAGTAGAGCTTCTTTGCTCCGACTTGTCAAAAATCACAAATATGACAATCCCATCATGAAGAACTGAAAAAAAAAACACCCCTTTGGCCTTTTTATAGATGTACTGTAGTGAAGTGTCCCAGACGTGATGTCTGCTGTCATCAACTATGACACACTATACAAGTGAAAGCAATCGATTCTCGTCCATTGGCTTATATAAATCAACACGACACCATACGTCAAACAGATTGTGCCAAAATTGGGATTTGAACCTGACACTCAAAACACATCTGGCCAGGCCCTGACCAAGACCATAGGAATTATGCCTATTTTCAGAGATGTGTGGAACGTGGGGTTGTTTTTGGAGCACCAAGCAAACATTCCCGAACATGTGAGAGAGCTGTAAATGAGTAGAGCTGCCGCGGTACAATGCCAATCAATATCTGTTAAAGCCCTCAAGATATTTTGCTTGGTGCAGTACAAAAAGAAAGAGTGTGTAGGATGAATGCTTTTGTGTCTGTACTGAGAGGTAGTAGTGTAAGCCTGGGAGTGTGCGTGCTGTATGGATGTGTACAGTTCTGCTTGCCAATCCATTGGTGTGGATCAAATGCTCTCATGAGGATAACAGCTTAATAAAGGGATGCAGGAATGACAGAAGGGATGATTGTTAGTTTGTTAGCTTTAAGTCCTAGTCATGTGACTCTCAACACAATCGTCAAGTGCTGCTGTGATCTCCGCATGAAAAGTGCTTCAGATGGCATGAAGAAAGCTATTTAATGAGGTTGCTAGGCAGCCAAAAATGTATGGTCTTTACAGTGAACAATGATGGAAAGGAATAAGCTTATTTGAAGTTTGTAACAGGAAAACGTGACATTAAATGGCATAAAATTTAGGTTTACGAAATTCCTTGATTCACTTTCCTTTAGCTTAGTCCCTTATTTATCAGGGGTCACCACAGCGGATTCAATTCACCTATAGGGCATGTCTTTGGACTGTGGGGGAAACTAGAGCATCCGGAGAAACCCACATGAACACGTGGAGAACATGCAAACTCCACATAGAAATGCCAACTGGCACAGACAGGACTCAAATTAGTGACCTTCTTGCTGTTAGGCAACAGTGCTAACCACTGAGCCACTGTGCTGCCCAGGTTTACAATATTGATGTAACAAAAAATAAGAGGTGGGTATCTAATGAAACAAGGGCTGTCAATAGATTTAACAAATACAAAGTCATATAAAAAAGACAAATAATTAGATAGTTCAACAACTTTATATTGATATCGCAGTGGCGTAGTAGGTAGTGCTGTCACCTCACAGCAAGAAGGTTGCTGGTTTGAGCCTCGGCTGGGTAAGTTGGCAATTCTGTGTGGAGTTTGCATGTTCTCCCTGCGTTCGCTTGGGTTTCCTCTGGGTGCTCCGGTTTCCCCCACAGTCCAAAGACATGCGGTACAGGTGAATTGGGTAGGCTAAATTGTCCGTAGTGTATGAGTGTGTTTGGATGTTTTCCAGAGATGGGTTGCAGCTGGAAATGCATCCGCTGCGTAAAACATGTGCTGGATAAGTTGGCGGTTCATTCCGCTGTGGCAACCCCGGATTAATAAAGGGACTAAGCCGAAAAGAAAATGAATGAATGAATGAATGAATGAACAACTTCATATTGATATTTGAGTATTAGGACATATTAAAGGGTTAATTCACTTACAAATTACATTTGTGTCATTATTTACCTACCTTGTTTCAAACCCTCATGAGTTTCTTTCTTCTTTTGAACACAAAAAACACCATTGACTTCCATAGTATTTGTTTATTCTGCTGTAAATCAAAGTCTTCAGCTTACTTTAAAACATCTTCTTATGTGTTCAACAGATTAAAGAAAGCCATACAGGTTTAAAACCACTTGAGGATGAGTAAATAATGTTTCATTTTTGTGTAAACTATGCCTTTAAAATAATACTTGATTTCAATTTAGATTGATTCGCGCAATCGGATAAATTCATAATTATACAGCTCAACAGCTTTCTGCTAATATACCCTCACTAGTCACTTTATTAGTTACACCTGTCTAACTGCTTGTTAACACAAATTTCTAATCAGCCAATGACATGGCAGCAGCTCAATGCATTTAGGCATGTAGACATGGTCAAGACCATCTGCTGCAGTTCAAACCGAGCATCAGAATGAAGAAGAAATGTGATTTAAGTGATTTTGAACATGGCATGGTTGTTGAAGCCAGACGGGCTGTTCTGAGTATTTCAGAAACTGCTGATGTACTGGGATTTTCACACACAACCATCTCTAGGGTTTACAGAGAATGGTCTGAAGAGAAAACGTCCAGTGAGCGGCAGTTCTGTGGGTGCAAATGCCTTGTTGATGCTAGAGGTCAGAGGGGATTGGCCAGACTGGTTTGAGGTAATAGAAAGGCAACAGTAACTCAAATAAGCACTCGTTACAACCGAGGTCTGCAGAAGAGCATCTCTGAACGCACAACACGTGCGACCTTGAGGCGGATGAACTACAGAAGCAGAAGACCACACCGGGTGCCACTTCTGTCAGCTAAAAACAGGAAACTGAGACTACAATTTACACAGGCTCACCAAAATTGGACAATAGTAGATTGGAAAATCTTTGCCAGGTCTGATGAGTCTCCATTTCTGTTGCGACATTTAGATTGTAGGGTCGGAATTTGGCATCAACAACATGAAAGCATGGCTCCATCCTGCCTTGTATCAACTGTTCAGGCTGGTGGTGGTGATGTAATGGTGTGGGGGATATTTTCTTGGCACACTTTGTGCCTATTAGTAGCAATTGAGCATCGTGTCAACGCCACAGCCTACCTGAGTATTGCTGCTGACCATGTCCATCCCTTTATGACCACAGTGTACCCATCTTCTGATGGCTACTTCCAGCAGGATAATACACTGTGTCATACAGCGCGAATCATCTCAGACTGGTTTCTTGAACATGACAATGAGTTCACTGTACTCAAATGGCCTCCACAGTCACCAGAACTCAATCCAATAGAGCACATTTGGGATGTGGTGGAACGGGAGATGTGGATCATGGATGTGCAGCTGACAAATCTGCAGCAACTGAGTGATGCTATCATCTCAATATGGAGCAAAATCTCTGAGGAATATTCCCAGTACCTTGTAGAATCCATGCCACAAAGAACAAAGGCAGTTCTGAAGGCAAAAGTGGGTCCAACCCGGTACTAGTAAGGTGTACCTAATAAAGTGGCCCGTTACAGTGTAGTTGTACTTTTTAATTGAATATCTTTTTTAAAGGATTAATTTAATGTCACTATAACGTTGTGTCTACAAATAACTTCAACTCATGTGAACTTCATAAATCTCTAATATTTAAAACAGCTTAACATATTTAGCTAGTACATATTTAAACGTACCATTTAAATGAATTCAAATGACTTGCTTCTATAAAACATCTTGCCTGGATTTAATAAATCAACAGTAATAAATTGAATAACAATGTCGCATTCATTTTTGTACAAAATATTTCTACATAATTGATATGTTCACCATGCATAGTGAGCCAAAACATGTTAAACATCTTATTTGCATTTGATTATTAATGATAAACTGACTAAAAACCTCAAATCATATCGACATTACAACACGGTGTGTGCAAAGTTGAAATAAATGATGTGTAGTGGCTAATGGATATAAAATGTATCTTAACAGGAAGCTGCCCACCGTAACACAAAATGTGTGTTATTAAAGAGATGAGGATTGTGTGTGCAGATACGTGATGAACAGACAGAGGTGAGAAAAACAGTGTGTCCTTGAAAAGCTGCAGTTCTGTGCATTTCCTGCAAGCATGGCTGCCACATGGAGCAGAGAAAATAGGCAAGTAAAGACAGAGCGTCTAATGACACAATAGCAGAGGACAGCACCATATGCCACCTACTCACTCTCATTACACACGCACGCTCACACACTCTGACACACTCATGCATTTGCTCATGTATTATGAGTAAGCACTAATGAGAGGAATTTGAATCTGTTTGAGCTGAATTTGGATGTAAAAAGAGTCTTATAACACTTGATATACAGCAGTAATGCATTACCAGTGTTGGGGAGTAACTAGTTACATGTAATGGCGTTACGTAATTTAATTACAAAATAAATCTAACTGTAATTCATTAAAGGAACAGCACATTACATGTAACTCATCATCAGGGCCAGACAGAATTTGTGAACTTTTTTTGTGATTTCAGTGCAGAATGCTGTAAAAAATAACATCTGGCTGGGTAGAAGACAGACAATCAGCTGTGAGAAGAGCCTGCTTACCTTTAGAAGCCTCCGTACCGTACGGGTTCCCCAGGCTGTCAGTCAAGTCAGGCAGCCACGCATCTTTGACGGCAGATTTGAAGACCTCTCGGTTGTCCAGACTCTGGAGTGGCCGGAAGTTGTTACGCAGGTATTCCACAGATTTAACATGATCCTGCTGCTCCGTGGTGAAGATGGAGTAAAACGCCTCCAGCTGAGAAAAAGAAAGAGAGAGAATTCAGTGTGTTTTCACATCCGTCTCTTATTTTTCAGTAAGTTATCCCTCAAGATGTCTTTTTTTTCCGAACTAGCGACTCAGAGGAATGTTATTTCAGCTCACGGACTGATCAAAGACCAAAAACATGACCGACTGTCTGTCTTATTTTCGCCTCTGCCATGCCTCACTAACCTCCTGCATTGTTCCCGCTCTCGCTTTCATATAACACTGAATGCTCAGAAAGCCAAAAACTAAATCAGAAGAAATCTGGAGTCATTTGATGGGGCACTTGAACTAAAGCACGCTGTAAGAAGAGCCACAGGTTGTGTGTGTGAGTGTGTGTGTGTGTGTGTGTGTGTGTGTGTGTGTGTGTGTGTG
>CAIGQZ010031698.1:6429913-6441634 GCA_903798205.1 Danio tinwini | reverse complement strand
GAATAAATGTCTGTATTTGATGTCAACATGACGTTAGTTTAAAATGTTGGCTTGACGTTGGATTTTGGTCACTTTCCAACACAACCTAAAATCAACCAAATATCTAACGTCTAATGATGTTACAGCTTGACGTTGTGTGGACATTACCACTATGACCTCTACAGACATTGGATTTTTGTTGCAATATCTGACGTCTTGTATAATTCCAGTTCTTGTATTAATATGTAAACTAAGTGATTACTTCTTGCGGAAAATATAAAGCAATTGGCAACGCTGCCAGTCTCACAGGCTGTATGCGAGTTGGCCACATCCACTTATTTACAGTTCGGTCACTTATTTACACACAGAATGAAAAATACTTTTACAGTACACGTTCCTTTCTGTGGTAATGATATATACTGTCATACCGCCCAGTCCTTACATGTTTAGTTTACTAACACATACATACAGTATATGTATCTGAAACCCAAAACAAATGTAATATCATTGAAAACACTGCAAAGTTTTGATCTTAAAGTGCTGTGTTCGTCAATGTCTAGCTCAGTGCCAGCCTCCAAGGAACAGACAGAACTTGCTTCATTGGCAAGGTGACAGGTGGCAGTACTGAAAAACCGTCTAAGCTGTTTGCCAATTAAAATGCACCGGGATAGCTAACCAATCACAACACATTTAATTTTTCGGAAGGTTGGACTTCACCAAACCCTGAACTAATCAATCCGTTTGTAAAAGGCTTGGGAGAAAAGTATTGCAATAATGTGAATTTTTTTGTTCACCAAGCATAAAGCATGTTCTAGTACACTCCCCAAACAGAATCAAGACTTTGTAAAAGAGGATAATAGGACCCCTTAATACTTACAATTCACCCAGAAATGAAGATTCTGTCAACATTTATTCTCTCTTTTGATGAACATAAAATAAATCACTAGACATAAACTTCCAAAGTATATCTTCTTTTGTGTTAAAAATAAACCCCCCCCCCCCCCCACAAACAACAGCAGCAGCTCATAGTAAACAAGAGTAACACTATATTTTGATGGTCTATTTGAGTATTAGCAGACTGTCTGCTTAATATCAGTTGATACTGCTCCTTCAACAGACATTTAACTGACTATAAGAAACTTTGCAAGTACATGTCAACTTACACTAACCCTAACCCCAACCTAACAGTCTACTCATAATCTAATGAGAATTAGTTGGCATGTAGATGCAATGTAACATAAATTCAACAAACAGACCATCAAAATAAAGTGTGACCTAAACGAGTAATAAGTTGGGTGTACAGTACTATACCAGTGCTTCTCAACCACATTCCCGGAGGACCACCAGCTCTGCACATTTTCCGTGTCTTCTTAACCAAACACACCTGATTCAGATCATCAGCTCATTGGTAAAGACTGAAAGACCTGTAATGCGTGTGACAAAGGAGGCATCCAAAACATGCAGTGCTGGTGGTCCTCCAGGAACGTGGTTGAGAAACACTGTACTATACTTTCATTCATTTTCTTTTCGGCTTAGTCCCTTTATTAATCCGTGGTCGCCACAGTGGAATGAACCGCCAACTTATCCAGCACATGTTTTTACGCAGTGGATGCCCTTCCTGCTGCAACCCATCTCTGGGAAATGTACTATACTTTAAAAAAATAAAATAAAAATCTGCAAAGGCATCACAGATTGATCTCTGTGTGAAATTTGTTGAGCAATGTATTGAGCTATAAGAATTCGGTTACAAGATTTATCTAAAAAACAATTAAATAAATAAACAGAAGATACAAAGGACACAGTCCATGTATTTTCATCACTGAGGTGAATCTATTTCTTATATTTGTCACAGCAGTAAGTTCACATTCATCTACTGTAGGTGAGTCGGAATCAAACACACAGCCGTACATGAAGACAAATGGTCAAGGTTAGGGTTTTTGTTAAATAAATTGCAATTTGGTCTGTTTTTCACCAAATACCATTTAACATCCCCTGAACACTTGGTAACTTGAATTCTTTCATGTCTTTTTATTTTTTAAGCTTAATGCTATTCACTTCTCTTACATGGACGGGAGCAAGCAGGACATTTTTGTGTAATTTCACCTTTTGTGTTTTCTATTCTGTTGGGTTTTGAATAGACGCATGTTCAGGCAGCATCAAGGTGAGAAAGTAATACAGTTATATTTTTGGGTTTCGACTTAAAATGTTGATGAAATATTTATTTTGAATGTCTGCCAGCTAATTCAGTCTGTAAAAAAAATCAGCGCTTTCATTTAATATAAAACATTTTTAACATCATAACATTGCTCCTACTTTAATTTAATAATCCTAAAAATGAGCCACTTCTACCTTATGCTGCATTTAAAGAGCCCCTGTTTTGCATTATAAAAGGTCTTATTTTGGTTTTGGGGGTCTCCAACAACAGTCTGATATGCATAAGGTCAAAAAACACTTTTATTGTCTTATAATATGCGTTTATTTTTACTTAATTATCCCAACGACTCCCATATGATTTGTTCAGTGATTCATTTGTTCCCAAACCCCTCCTTAGCGCAATGCTAATCTGCGCTGATTGAACTGATGACCCAGTCTGTTGTGATTGGTCGACTGCGTTCAGCGTGAGACAAAGAGAAACGCCCACTACGGCTATACTGTAAGTAGCACAGAGTATGTGAGAGCCCAATGCAGGAATGCAATAAAGCAATGCACTTAAACACCAGCATATTACTCTACTTTTAACGCTAACCCTACGTAATAATGACACACATTCAGTATTAATCACACAGTGGCAAAAATTTAACTATTTTGAAAATTGACTGTGCGTGTGCAGGAACTGCTGACGGTGGTCATAGCATGTGGTTTTAGATATGTGATTACAAGCCACGCAGGGCGATTACAACAACAATTTTAATTACACTTACATGTTACGATCTGGAAGTAGAGGAAACTGGTCCATATGAACTGTAACAGTTACTGATAAAGTCCCTGTCAAAGTCTAACAAAGTTCCATATATAATAACCTCTGCTGCTCCTTTCTTTAATAGCAAACGGCCGGCGAATCCCACGTTGCAGTGTAGGTGATTGTATAAAAAATCTGAAAAATGACAGGAACAAACACAGCACACGGTTGGCTATACTGTGGTGTTGTTGTTAAAATGGACTTTAACCCTTTATTCTCCACAGCCGAATCTCCATCTGTCAGTGATCGTCAACTTTGCGTCATGATCAGTCCTGTGATCCCCTGCGCTCCGCTAATGTCTGAAGGGAAAGGTCACAATATCTATTTTTTGTTGTACGATATATTGCACCAAAATATATTGCGATAAACGATATTATTGTCATTTTAAGACCATTTTATGCCACTCATTATAGAATGACAATATAATCTCACAATGCAAGTACACTCTTTCAAAAAACACACTATTTTATTCTTAAGAATATTTATTTATTTATAGTCATTTTAACAAGTCAATAATTAGAAAGATGTGAAAACGCATATCCTAAATGAATAATAATTAGTTTTAACAAAAAAGTGCATAGTGAAAAATAACATATCTGCTACTAGATCTATTTTCAATTGTCAGACATCCACATGAAAATATACTATCCTAATTTATAGTAAATACTATAGTGTTTTTAACCATACTGACAACTCTAGTAGAGGTAGAGATGTTACGCAGTCAGTTAAAATGTTGCTAGAATAGTTTTTATGTATGGGCGATATATATATTGCATCACTAAAAATAATTGAATTGATGTCCATGTGTTGTGCGATAAGTCGATATATTGATTATTGTGACAGGCCTAAAAGGCGCGTTTACATTTTACCGGATCTAGAACTGCATATTTGGTGATGTACCGTATCAACGTCGACGCGTTTAAGCGAAAGATTCGAACCCAACTCGATTCATTTATTCGACTCTGAGTCGACTATTTTGTTAACGAATCAATAGTTTTAAACACGGTGCACTTTCAGATTTAAACCTCAGCTGGATTATTTCATTCACTTACACACTGGATGGAAGGTCACTTTCAAAAACCCATAATAGGGGCTCTTTAAGTTTGCTATGATAGAAATATGAAAATCAATATTTGCATTTGTTTTTTTGTTCATCCTTTAGTGTTACTATGAGAAGCATGTGATGGGGACTGCTATGTTGGTCTGCACCACAGTGGAGAGATCAAAGCTGCTGGATTTACAACACATAAACTCATCGACTTCTAAAATACATGAAAATGAGTGGATGGGAGATGAATAAAGTAAATGTTTTGGTCACCTAAAGAGTGTGTATCTGTTGTGAATGACATACATTTACATTTAATTCCTATTCTGTTGGTTTTTGAATGGAAACATGTTCAGGCAGTATCAAGGTAAGAAAATAATACAGTTAATTTTTGGGGTTTTGACTTAGAGGGACCTATTATATACCTGGCGCAATTAGGTGCAAGTTGTGTTTGGCGCGATTTGTTGCTATTTTCAGACCAGGGCAACTGTAATTTTCATGTTTTGTGCCACGTTGTTTGAATAGCAAATCTATTTGGCGCCACTTTGTGGACTCATGGGTGTGCTGGTCAATAATGGAGGTGCGTTAAGGTGCGTTGTTGGTGTGTTGCTATTTTGAGGAACTGAAATAGACCGTGCCATTGATCAACTAAAAGCTGCTTTAATGTCCATGTTAATTTCTATGCAGGTTCAAAAGCTAACACAGCGTTTAATACACACAGGATGTACAGCAATACTCAAATATATTTACATATGAGAAAAAATAAAGTATTAATATGTTACAAAATTATTATTTTCCACATATATATAAAAACCACTGCCTCCATGTCTCATCTCGGAGGGCTTTTTTCAGTTGTTTGCATTTGTATAATGTTATTATTATTAGCAGTATTATTTATTATATGCATATTTATATTTGTTTTAATAAAAACTAGTTTAGATTTGTCCACTAGGTTGGTCACTGGTTGAAGTTTCCATGTTCTCCCTGTGTTTTCTCCGGGTGCTCCGGTTTCCCCCACAGTCTAAAGACATGTGCTATAGGTGACATGTGCTATAGGTGAACTGAATAAACTACATTGTCCATAGTGTACGAGAGGGCATGGGTGTTTTCCAGTACTGGGTTGCAGCTGGAAGGGCATCCGCTGCATAAAACACATTCTGGAATAGTTGGCGGTTCATTCAGTTGTGGTGACCCCAGATGAATAAAGGAACTAAGCCAAAAAGTAAATGAATGAATGAATGAATGAATGAATGAGTATCATTTAATGCACGCACACACACACTTAAGCAATAATGCTTTCCCAAACACAAATCTGCTAAATGCATCCATCCCAGTCTCATTTTCATTTGTGTCAAATTAAATGCGTTCCCTTCCAGTCTGTTTCTATCTAAAATAGAACGTTTACAGTTACAGTCTTACGCCATACTGATATAAATCTTGTAATGACCATGAAATCGCATTGAATCATACATGGCCGGATGAGGTTTACACAGATGTTCTTTGATCTTTTACATGTAAGAGCAAAGCCTCTGTTTGCCATTTCTCTTTTAACGCGCGGTGAGATCAGAAGCCGCAGAGAGGCCAGAGATGGATCGCTTTCTGACAGAGACCAACAGAAACTGTGTTCTCAGTCTGTAAAAACTTTAGACCACACTTTTTATTGCACTAATCTTTATGTGATATCTGAGCGGTCATCATGAGTTCAAATCAAGGTTATTTTAGTTAAAAAAAAAACTAAAACCAACACTAAAATGATTGGATCTCATAGACAAACAGACAAACGCATCAGTCAAGAGCATGATTATTACATACAAAAACATCTTTACTATAGACTACCTCAATGTGGTGATGCTGTTGGCCCATGAACATTTTCTGCTTGTTATCAAACTATTTTCTAACTATTACAAGCAGCAATTCAATCATATAATGCTAAAACTTTTCTCATAGCATTATTTATCAATACATGGACCTTTACAGGTTCCCAGAACTATGGAAATTAAAGATGTAAAACAGACCATTGCTATTGTTTACATCCTTCAAAATGGTCTATATAAACATAAAACATGTGTACTATCTTTTCCTCCTTTGGCAAAAATATAAACTAGACATGTTTAACTATATAAAGTATGATCTTTAATATGAAGAAGATTGTCTGAGCTCTTCATTGCATTTGTGTGGTTTCAGTTAAGTCTTAGTTAATACTATTATTTTATTTGTTTCACTAATACTGAACTTTAATTGGATAACACGGGATGTTTTACTAAGATTATTTAAAAAAAAATTAATCTTAAAAGTCCTAAATGAAGAAGCGTTTCCTAGAAAAGCAAAAAATATTGTCTTGTTTTAAGAAATAATATGACAAAATTAAGTGAGTTTTTCCTTAAAACAACCAACCATCTGCCAATGGGGTAAGCAAAATTATTTTGTTTTTCGTTTGGGCATATGATTATCTTTCTTACCCCACTGGCAGAACACTTTGCCCGTTTTAAGGAAAAACTCACTTAATTTTTGCTAATTATTTCTTAAAACAAGACAGTATTTTTTTGGCTTGTCTAGAAAATGCTTCTTCATTTAGGAATTTTTAGATATTTGAACTAGAAACGAGACAAAAAATCTGAGCATGAAAAGCTTTTTTGGAATGTAACTATTAAACTGGAATTACTAAAACAAACAAAAGGTATACAAAAAAAATGGAAATGTGTTTACAATTTAAAATCTAAACTAAAACTATCTCAACCATCAATGAAATAAACTAAAACCAAACTGAAATTGACAGCGGATTTCAAAATAAAAAGTTATTTTGAAATGGCAAACATACACTACCTGACAAAAGTCTTGCCGCCTATTTAAGTTTTAGGAATAGCAAATAATAACTTGACTTCTAGTTGATGATTTGGTGTCAGATCAGATTTTAGTATTTGGATTTGGTTTCATATTTCATCTTATATGAAAGGCAAAGGCCACTAGATTACGCTTATTTTACCAAAATAAAATATGATCATGCCTTGATTTTTTAATTATTTAATTAGGACAGTAAGGTCTGACTTTGCTTAGACAAAAGTCTTGTCACTTAGCAGAAATACAATACAGTATAGAATATAAAGTCATGCTACAGTGGAAAAAGTTTAAATATTGTGTATGACTCCCATGAGCTTGGAGAACTGCATCCATACATCTCTGCAATGACTCAAATAACTTATTAATAAAGTCATCTTGAATGGCAAAGAAAGCGTTCTTGCAGGACTCCCTGTGTTTATCAAGATTCTTTGGATTCATCTGCAATGCCTCCTCTTTCATCTTACCCCAGACATGCTCAATAATGTTCATGTATGGTGACTGGGCTGGCCAATCCTGTAGCCCCTTGACCTTCGTTGCTTTTAGGAACTTTGATGTGGAGGCTGAAGTATAAGAAGGAGCGCTATCCTGCTGAAGAAGTTGTCCTCTCCTGTGGTTTGTATTACAATGGGCAGCACAAGTGTCTTAATACTGTACCTCAGGCTGTTGATGTTGCTATCCACTCTGCAGATCTCTCACACGTCCCCATACTGAATGTAACCTCAAACCATGATTTTTTCTTCACCAAACTTGACTGATTTCTGTGAGAATCTTGGGTCCATGCTGGTTCCAGTAGGTGTTCTGCATTTGTGATGATTGGGATGCAGTTCAACTGATGATTCATCAGAAAAATCGACCTTCTGCCAAAATTCAACCCTTTTCAAATGATCAACTGGAAGTTAAGTTATTATTTGTTGCTCTTACAACTGGGATCGACAACAAGACTTCTGTTAGGTAGTGTATAATAATCTTGGTCCAAATCACTCTTCAGTATCAATCCTGAGTAATTCGGCTCTAAAAAAGGTCTTTCCTCTACATTTTGGTGTACACTCATCTGATCTTCACTTTTATTTATTCTTTTGTGCTTCATTAACAAGAACCAGCATGTACAATTTAATTTTTATCACAAAATACTTCACATTTCTTAACAAGAAGAATTACCTCAGAAAAGATAAAGGAGGAGAGGGTACATAATTATTAATGTACATCAATTAAAAAAATAAAATAAAATAATAAAAAATGTATTGAATGCACTTCTTGCACAGAAAACACACACATATACAAAGATTTTGTGCAAAGGGTGAGCATATATTAACCTTTTAATTGCTTCTCTATTTTGAAATCACTTTTATATACATTTTATATACATTTTATTTATTTGAATCTCTTTTTCTGACCTTCACACAGCGGTTCATGTTGCTTGTTAGCATGATGACGATGCTCCATTTTTTAGTGGTTGGTTTTTGTTATATTACAGTGTAAAAGCTCAGTTTGAGAGTATTTCTTATCAATCAGAGCTCAGGAATGGTGCCGAGAGGGAGGACAGGATGAATGTGCGCAAGCCGAGCTGAGCAGCGCATACTAATGGAGAAGCATGAGTCAGTGTGCTCCAAATCTGAGGTCTCGCAAGGTCCATTCAAACAATAACCAGTATTATACACACTTCTGTTTTCTTTTGTTTCTCATACTGTTTAAGCTCTTGTCCCAAACCCCAGGTGTTTTACACAAGCTCTGTTTAATAAATCTGAAGCAGTTTTAACGCCTCAGACATTCCTCAACTAGGTCAGCTTCATGGTATTATGAGATGTTTTTTTTGCTTTGAGTGTTGCTTTGAATAAAGAAATAATTTGTTCCCAGTTTTATTCAGCATAATTTGGAGTTTGTCGTAAAGTTCTGTTGAAGTGCACAGTTTTGTTCAATGTGTGACGTATTTTCTATTGAACAATTCACAGCTTTACATATTTAAACAAACAAACAAACAAACAAACAAACAAACAAACAAACAAACAAACAAACCGAAATTGTACTTCAATTTAAAATATTTATTGTTATATATATTATCCTATGATGTGCTTATGTATCTTTTGCATTGCTCCTTACTGTTTGGTTCAAAGTATTTTTTTCCATTTTGTTTTTACTTTACCATCAGAAAAAGATTTCTGCAGCTTGTTCAAATTACTTATTTAAAATGATCTGAATCAACATAATTCTTGAGTTTTTTTGGGGGACAACTAAATAGTTTTATATTCAATCCATTTAAATGTTAATAGTTTACATAACTGATTTGTGTTGGGTCAACAGTAATGAATTGTGTAGAATCCTGCATTTTTTACACTGTAATATGAGATGTGAATGTGTCTTGCGATGCAGATTGTTCCCTGTTTTGTAATGTGTAAATGGCTGTATATCGGTACTGGTGGGAGGCATGCGTTGGAACCATATTGCACTGCTACGAGTGTGATATTGTGTTTATACAACTCTTCGTTGGCATAATCGTGTATAAAAAAAAGATAATCAAACATGGAGAGTCTCAAAATCCTTTTGTATGAGGAACTACTTTCTTCCGCCATTCATACACATCAGGTCAGAACAGCAGAAACCGTTGCTACTTCACCAACGTCACTTTAGAGCTAATATTTGAATGATTCTCTAGCATAATGTCTAAAATGATGACAAACAGGTGATTTTGCTCACATTTTAAGATTATAAGGCTGAACAGCATAAAATGTCATCAGTCTGCAGAGATTTCCCAGTATTTCTCTATTGCAATCGGGATATCACAATAATTAACCCCGAAAAAAGCCAAAGCAACACAAACACTTCCAGATTACTGTTGTGTTTGCGATAAGGAAAAACACTAAACACATGCGGGCATTTCTTCTTTCTTTCTTTTTTCCTAACTAGTCTGCAGAAATGAAAACAGGAGACGCATTAGAAACAAACACATGGCCAACCAAAAAGTAACTCAGGGTTATTCAAAGAGTCGCCAACACAAAATGCATACATTTCTGATATGTGAGTTCCATCTCACAGTCAATACACTACAATTACTGTGGTATAAATACAGCACTACAACATACAAAAGAGAGATCGATTTGATGATTTGTTCAGCTGTAGTTTGAAATTACGAGTCTAATTACGAGTTTTTCTCCTCTAAGGGCTTATTATGCAGTCTCTGTCGCCATCTTGTGGATGGACAACATCAACTGTCTTTGCTCTGCTCAGCTTTTAAATTATGAATGTTTTAAAGTAGGCACTGTCCTTATAAATAAACTGCATAGTTGCAATTTAAACAACTACCTCCTCGCCTAAAAACGCCTAAAAAGTACATGATGTTGTCCAACAGCTGCAATATTTGTCAAACTGTTGTGAATTTATTGATCAGCTGTCACTCTATGTGGGCGGAGTAATACAGAAGGGTGAAGAGGTGTACGAGTTCTGATTTTGCAAAATATCACACAGTAATCAACCAATCAGATTCAAGAACCAGACAAAAATGTTGTATAAATATATATATATATCAGGCCAGATTCATAGTGGCAGGCCAGATTGACCATCAGGACACCGGGAAATGTTCAGAATTTAAAAATAACAGTAAAATAAATAACCAAATTTACATTTTTGGGTGAAGTAATCCTTTTAGACTTAAAATAACACCAATTTTAAAAAGAAAATTTGAATAATTTGAAAGCATGTCCATATGTGCAGCAGAAATGTACCTGTTTGTATGAGAGGAACACGGGCCGACTGAAGACGATCCACTCCACCACTTTACTGCAGGGCGGTGTGGTCAGAGAGCCGATGTAACGGTAGTAGCTCCCGATGGAGGACGGCAGCAGGTCTCTTAGCACAAAGGGCTCTAGAAAGGTCTCTTTCTCTGAAAGCAAATAATAAAGAAGACATTTAATCTAAATGGTGTTTGCTAAAGCCTAAAGCGTACTTCAGTTCACAAATTCACCATCAGATCATTATTTGTGTAATGTAGATGCTCCTCACACATGCACATTGAATTGTTTGCTACTACTTTATTTGCCCACATGTAGTAAACTCTGAACCGGGCCAATGTTTTCAAGTTGGCAGAGAAATAGAGGAGAATGTCCAAGATCAACAGCACAAACGACAGTAAATTATTCCTTTTTTATTGCAAACAATTAGCTTAATTCTTCTAAAGGGTTCAACTCAAATTAAAATATTATCAGTCATTAAGGAACCACATTTAAACCAACCACATGAAAATACAATATCATGTCCAATTAAATATGTCATTCTTGGCATAAAAATACATCCATTGATTCTTGGGAATTTTGTTGTATTTTCTCAGACTTAAATTGAACCTAACAGCCAGTCATAATTATTTGTCATAAGTACTTGTAAAAAATGGTCTCATAATAATCACAACAACATGTTTTCTCAGTTTTACTTAATTGTAAGTTACCCTGGATTTATTAGATATTGGTTTGAGTAAAATGTAGATGGGCGTCACGGTGGCACAGTGAGTAGAATGATTGCCTCACAGCAAGATGGTCGCTGGTCAGTTGGCATTTTTTGTGTTGAGTTTGCATGTTCTCCCTGTGTTGGCGTGGGTTTCCTCTGGATGCTCTGGTTTCCCCCACGTCCAAAGACATGTGCTATAGGTGAATTGGATAAGCTAGATTGTCTGTGGTGTACCCACTTCGCCACCACGACGCCCTACTTGAATATAAATATCAATAAAATAATATATATATTAAAAATCTATTATAAAATATATATATATATATTATAAATAAATTTACCATATACTGTATATATTATAAAAAAAATATATATGGCATATAACATATATAAATATCAATAAAATTTAATATATATTAAAAATCTATTATAAAATATATATATTATAAATAAATATACTATTTACTGT
>CAIGQZ010031698.1:6412485-6429513 GCA_903798205.1 Danio tinwini | reverse complement strand
ACTCGGTGGCGCAGTGGGTAGCACGTTCGCCTCACAGCAAGAAGGTCCCTGGTTCGAGCCTTGGCTAGGTCAGTTGGCGTTTCTGTAAGTAGTTTGCATGTTCTCCCTGCGTTCACGTGGGTTTACTCTGGGTGCTCTGGTTTCCCCCACAAGTCCAAAGACATGTGGTACAGGTGAATTGGGTATGCTAAAAATTGACTGTAGTGTATGAGTGTGTGAATGTTTCCCAGAGATGGGTTGCAGCTGGAAGGGCATCCACTGAGTAAAAACATATGCTGGATATGTTGGCGGTTCTTTCCGCTGTGGTAACCCCAGATTAATAAAGGGACTAAGCCGAAAAGAAAATGAATATTTATACATATAATCAATTCCTGGAGGGCAATTAGTGCTTCAACACTAATCAAACACAGCTGATCCAACTAATCAAGGTGTTCAAGACTATTAAACAGGTGTGATTTGGAGGTGGTTGAAGATAAAATCTGCAGAGCTGTAGTCCTCCAGGAATTGAGTTTGACTCGACTGATATATGGTAAGTTTAAAAGGCACAATGCAGTATAACACTGCTACAATTTCAAGCAGTCAAAGCTCCACATTTAGACTTAGCCAAAGGCCAATTGGCCTGATGTTTACTATAGTTAAGCCAGAGCTGTTTACAGAGCTGATACTCCTGGGTGCACAAACTGCAGATTATATCAACATTATAATATCCAAATGTGAACTTTGAAAATCTGAATCGGTCATGAGAAGGACTTAATTATCCGTTACTGGATAAAATGCTTTATATTGTGCATCTCAAATAAAGACTAATTATATTTCACATTTACTTTAGACAGTATATCAATCTGGTTATGAAACTCAAGCAGTTTTTTTTTGTACACAGACAAAGAGATCAGCTGTAATCTCTGTATTGTCCTAGAAACTGTTGCTAGTCCAAAAACAGACACAGGCCAGACTAAGATGTTCGAGCTGAGGATGAGTTGTGCTTTTAGTGTTTAAAGCCACTCAATCCTCGAGAGGGCACAATCAGCAGATCTACCCATAATCCTCCTCTGATTGAAACGCTTATCAGTTCCATCCAACAATGCCTGCCCAACATATGGCTGGCCTGGCGACATGATAAAACCAGAACTGATAAATTACACAGCTTTCCTCTTGAGTGCTTCTTGTTCTGATTGTCAAATATTTTGCCTGAAATCATCATGAACAGATGCAGAAAGCTGATTGGTTTGTTGCAGTAGTGTTTTTTTTTTTGACACACAAACAAGAGTACATTGCTAGCCCACTGACCTATATTCCAAACCTAATATTGGGAGTTCTGCTCAAAGAAGCTTAGCATGCATACAACGTCCGATTTTGAAATGTTATTGTAGGTATTCTGCCCCCCTAAAAACGCAATGCACACACGTCATTGTGCCATCGGTACAACTCCACGTGTCGGAAATGAATTGCCAATCAGAGCAGCTATGACCGGGCCAATGGAGACTGCAAAGGATCTCTACAAGACTGAATTAATAGACTTGTAATACATTCCATAGAGGAACAGAGACCTCATTTCAGTGTTTTGATTTATGCGCCCTAGAGAAGTGACACTCGGTTGAGTAAACAATACTCGGCGACCGGTGTGGTCCATTAGGGGACGAACGTGAACTCGCAACACAACACGCCACTACCAATCACAGCAGGGTTTAGAGATACTGCAACCCAATAGCCGTCTCATTATTACTAACTGTGAGCGAGCAAAATAAACAGAAGCGAGCGCTCATTTATATGCGTCTGGATGGCTAGTGTGTAATGGGAAGCCTAACATGCCTTGTGTTGTGTGTATATTGAAGTTAAGGTTGAATGAATGGTAATCCCCCGAAGGTTGGACTGGGAATGCAGAACTAGAGAGAGAGAAGCTTTTGCTGTGCCTCGGTGGCATGGTAATGGATGCCACAGAGCACTTTTCTGTCACACGCACACACAGCCACAGGGCAAACGCTCCAGTCACACATCCGTGTCTGAACCCAGCATGCCGCGGACTCTCTCCGCCACACGCAGTCCCGCTGCCGAAACATCTCTCATGAGGTTACATCAGCTGCTGCGCACTAGGAGTATGTGCAGAGCCGGTACAACAGTCAAAACATTAGGATATTTTGTTGTACTATTTCAGAAGGATAAAATCAAGCTTATCATTTGTCCTCATTAAATATCCACTTTTAGACCGGAATACATTAGAATTCATTCATTTTCCTTATTTCAGAGGTCGCCACATTGAAATGAACCACCAACTAGTCCAGCATATGTTTTACACAGTGGATACCCTTCCATCTGCAACCCAGCATTGGGAAACGTCCATGCACACTCATTCACACACTCATACACTACAGAAAATCCACACAGAAAGTTTGGCCAGAAGAGAAATGGTCATTTCTAAATGAGCCTGGTTTCTCTTGAATTGTTTCCCTTTACTTATGTCACTTATGAAGTTTTGTTACTTCCCACTGTCGCCACTGGCTTGCTTGGTTTGTGACTTGTGGAGCTGTGCATTGATAGATCTGCTCTTCAGTGTTTGGACTTCCAGCAGTGAAAAAAAGTTCTCTTTATTCTCTATTTCCACCTGGGGATACTCATCCCGAGGGCCCCAGAGATTATGCAGCGCCACTGTTGTGATCCAAGACCTGTGAAGAGATGATCTCAAGGTTCCCATAATCTCGGACCAGGCCGTATCATAAGCAGCTGCTGTGGTGGCCATGGAGGAGTGGAGAGCATGAAACTGATTCCTGTGAGACTTCAGGGTCAGATGAGTCTTTGCTGACGTCCAGCGTCCTCCAGCCTCCGGCGCCTAGACTACAGCTCTGCACAAGACGTTTGGCCATAGGAGACATGGTCGTGCCCAACTGAGCCTGGTTTCTCTCAAGGTTTTTTATCCTTCACTTTCGTCCAATTGGTGAAGTTTTTTCCTTGCCGCTGTCGCCACTGGCTTGCATGGTTCGGGACTTGTAGAGCTACGCATCAATCGATTTGCTCTTCAGTGTTTGGACTCTCAGCAGTAAATATTAAACCACACTGAACTGAACTAAACTCTGAAAACTGAACTGACACAATTCACTATAATTTTCTATGTGAAGCTGCTTTGACACATAGCGCTATAGAAATAAAAATGACTTGAATTGAATTGAATTAAATTGAATTGAAAATTAAACCACACAGAAATGCTAACTGGCCCAGCCGGATCTCGAACCAGCAACTTTTTTTGCTTTGTGGCAACAGTGCTAACCACTAACCACCATGCCACACAAAAACATTAAAATATAGGAGATAAATCGGTTGCAAAAAACACCATTTTAATTGAACTATGTAAGTGAATGTTGTGACACGTGGCCAAGAATGGTGACCCATACTCGTAATTTGCACTGCATTTAACCCATCCATGTGTACACACACAGCAGTGAACACACACCCGCTCAGAGCAGTGGGCAGCCACTGCTGTAGAACGTGGGGTGCAGTTAAGAGAATGCTGACTAGGACTTGATTAGTTTATTGAATTGATTGAAGTTACAATGGCCTTAATATTATCATATAACTCATATTTTGGATAATGCACATGGTCAATACAGTTTGTCAAGGTTTCTTGGAACAAACAACAACAAAAACAACAACATTTAGATGTAGCTATGATAATTTTCTGCCCTCTCTCTGACCATTAGAAACGTTTTTTTATATAGGTATAAATATGGTTGCAATGTTAACATTTGTTACCATTACCATTTTAAATGTTAAAATTTAAACCCTTTTTCAGTGTCATTTTAAACATTTCAAACATTTGAACAATAATACAATAATTTCACATAATTATATAAGAGTGGCCTGCCTTTGAATAACTGACTACTGGCTAGCGGGAGTGCCCACAAGCTACACAAGAGGGCATTTACACAACCTCAGTCAGTCTCCCGGACTCCATTTCCCATAATGTTTTGCACCTCCACAGCTGATACACCTTACTATCTCTTTGATTACTGCTGTCCTTGTTCACAATCACCTGGACAATTTAAGCACCACATATTCACATTTTCATAGTTCAGTTTTGTTTCCTGTATATGTACAATTTTAAGCATGTTCTTTGTTTCTTGGTTTCCTAGTCTTACCGTGTCTTGTTTGTTTTGACTCTGAATTCTGAAATCTTTGGACTTTTGATTTATTAATGCCTGCTTCAACTAGTGATAGGAGAAACATAGCTTTTCAAAACTTCAAAACAACTGAACTAATTGCTTCGCAAAATGATTCACTCATTCAAAACACCACATGCTAGTGACACCAAACCATGCAAATGCAACAAAAACTCTTTTTTAACCCATCCAATTGAATTTTCAAAACAATCTTGAGTTAACTAAGCCCTTGATCTTGCCAATTTGATACGTACTGCAAACTACTGATTCGAAACAATAGAATCGCAATGCGTTCACACCAGAACGTGCAAATAAATGTAATAATAAAAGTAGATGTGTAAACATTTTGAGTTCATTTGCACGTCAAATTTGTTTCATTAGCACGTCAAATTCACTGTACAATAGACACGAATTTGCATCATAGGCAGGGCTTCTGTCGGCCCAGTGACTCTAGCTTCGTTGCTAAATGGCTAATATGGATTTCATTGAGAGAATAGCTGTGTTTATGTGCTTTATGAAGGCTGAAAAACAGCTTAGATTCGTTTGGCGAATCTAGAGTCCACTAGATACTTTCAGAGGTGCACCCAGCTCTGTGAGTTTATTAACTCCCCCAAAAACTGTACCTGGATGATGGAGGCTTTCATCGGTGCTTCCGACTGAAGGCTGATTTATACTTCTATATCAATCACACATGTAAGCTCCAGCACAGCCTTCGTGCGGTCGCATAGCCCTCGCTGTGGCTAATGAGCACCTGTCGAAAAATGTAACTACATGTCGCAATGACGCGTAGTGCAAGCTCTGCAATTGGTCGGCTTGGTAACGGTGACAAGTGTGGGCGGTGCTGAAAGCTGCGAGCCCAATAGAGCGAGTGTTTACAAGTGTCAAGTCCCATAGAGGAGCTTAAGATGAAGATGTCTGTTTTGTAATTACTAGGGATGCACCGATACCACTTTTTTTACAAACCGATACGAGTACTAGTATTTTAGAATTTGTGTGCTCGCCGATACCGAGTACCGATAACGATATTTCATAGATTTGGTTTAATTGAAGTTTATTTGTTTGTTTATTTATTTATTTTTTTGCCTGTAGCAAGGATGAGCACACAAATCTTTAACAGAAGGCTGTTCCAAGCCAAAAATATCACACATTGTTGATAACCCTGCGAATCCAGACCTTATCTATTAACGATTAAGCATGGACATTAAAAGGATGAGTTATCCTTGCGCTGGCATGGATCCACAACTTCACACATTACACAAAGTGTGTGCAGTGTACGTTACCTTATGGAGTCACTCTCTTAGCATTGCATATTGGGGAAGCATAAATCTCTGTTATGTGCAATTCTTTCATATTGATGAGTCTTGCCGTTAATCCGCTGGTCAGGTAATTAAAAAGTAGGCTACTTGATGTTTAACTATGGGTGGGTCGCGGGTAGATAAGATCAATAGCCATAAATATGCAACGCATACTCTCATTTTAAAAATCACGCAACCATAATCTCACAATGTTTAATAACAATTAATCTTTTTTTTTATTAAAGTAAAAAATTTGGCTTTTAATCGAATGAAAAGTTAATTTAGATGAGCCAATATTAAAAACTTGCATTAAAGTGACGTGCGGCCACACATCGAATCTGAGGTCTGATCTCATCTCTCTCTCTCGCTGTCATCCAGACATTGATACGTAGACACCACACAAGTCAAGTCGCAAATCTCAGGCTGGTACCAGCTGACAGTTAGAATAGCTGAAGCCTTTGTAAAATCTGTCAAAATACAGCACTGAAATGAACAGGTTTAAATGTCTTTGAGCCAAAAAGTCTCTATAGGGTATCTGTAAAAACACAATCAGAGCTAATGGTATGTAGAAGTTATGTAGCCTAATAATTTTATTAATTCTAATAAAATGAAAACCAGAATAAATGCCTCTGAATGAGCGAGTTTAGCTACTTGTACATTAACATAGCGTTCAGAAAAAAACAAAACACAACACAACACAAGAAACTTGACACAGAGGCATGTAAAAACCCTACTTGCAGCTAGTGTTTCGGAAGTGTTATTGCAGAGCAACACAAGCAGCATGCAGAAGTATAATGCACGGCAACGCGCAAGGCATGCACAGTGGGTCACACCAATCATCCGACGCAGAAGTATAAACCAACCTTGAGCTGAGACCAGTTAGTTGAACTGTTGTCCAGTGTTAAAAAGAGGATTTTCCCTTGGGACACCAACAACAGGCGCTACGTTATAATTACGCCCCTACAAGAGAAAGCTCCTGATTGGGTAAGGTGGTGGCAATGTTAGCTGAAGTTTAGATTTTTTACGCAAAAATGTTCAACTCGCGCCATGTCATTCGCTTCACCTCATTCACACGTATCACACTGCATGATGTCTATTCACATCTTTGCATTGACTTAACATGTACATCACTCACGCTTGACGCTTCATCCGCGTCTGGTGTGAACGCAGCATAAAGGTTTCGAAGCTTCTAAAGCAACCATTACTATCTCTGACCTCTTGTCTGCTTAATATAACCTCTTAATATACTGCTTTGGATCCCTACCACTGTCGCCACTCTTCCTGTATGTAACAATTACTAAAACTCAAGAGCAAAGATGATAGGGCTGAAAATGTAGCCTCCTTGATCTTTCCCTGTCATAAATTTGAACATTTCTTACCAAGAGGCTTCATTTCCATAAATAGTCTGAGTAGAGAAGGTACTCATTCTACATTGTACTCCATCAAACTCTGAAAAAGTGAGGAATTTCCTGATCTCTATTATATGTCCCCTTTAATAGCCTCAATAACTCTGGAACTACATTCATGAGTGAAGCCAAATCTAGCAGAGCAGCTCTATATGAACCTCATTTGTCCCCACCGCAGACATTAAAATGAAGCATGCAGTACACGAGAGATTCGTTAAAGCCCGCTCATGTTAACGTCAGAGGAAAGAACAAAAGCTTACATGCTTGAATTAAGCATTCGCAAGTTACATGTACCCAGAGGGCCTTTATAACGTGCCTGCATGTGTCACCACAGCCCCAAATTCATTGTAATGTGTTTGAAGTAAAAGCAAATGCACTAATGTTCACATGCGCAGAATGCTCGCTATCCTGTAATATGCGAATGGGTGTTTTGCATGGCACGTACGCTTCTAATGGGTGGTTAAATATTAAAAGAAATTACCGTAGGAGCCTAATGGATGAACGCTTAACAAGACAGCTCTCCTATTTTTAAATACAGCATGCAAATTGCACTTCTCAACACAGACGCAAGTGCCAAATCTACCTGGACACTTCTCGAAATCATAGCCAGATTGGGCAGAAACAGGTTTAAGTGTTCAAATAAGATTGCATGCATGTCAACTGAGCTGCAAATCGTTTGGTTAAGCTTCCTATGCATTGAGTGTGTCTGCTGAAGGAGATCAGCAGGCTGAAATTATAGACATCTGAGCGCTGACAGCGGAGACGCAGCTCTGAATATGTGCAAGACCCCCTGCTCCTATCTGTCTGGGATAAGAAGAAAGAACGCAGCTCAACCCGACTTCCCGCTGAGAAAACACACACATGCACCTTCATCCCACCCCTACTCGAACCCTACTGAGCAAACAAGATCAACACGCTCCAGCAAACAGGCTGCAATAGCCTGACCGGTGTGGACAGAGTGAATTAAAAGGATGAATGAATGTGCCTCCGTTTGCCCTGCAATCGCAATTTATTTGTTAAATCAAAGGGTCAAGATTTGGCTGCCGATGCTGTAAATACCAGCCAAAAAACACTTTTCACACTGACAGGGAATCAAAAGTAAATATATATTATTATATAGTATAAATTATGATTATCTGACAATACACACCATATCAATTTAAAAGACTCGTTTCAGAATCTCTGGTACAAGCATATTCCATTCATTTCCATATATCATATAGAACTAAACTGAATCCATTAATAACGCTAAATAATTCAAAATGCTTAAATGTGATAGGCAACACTTAATTCTGTTACTATATGGTGTTTAAAGAGCCTCTATTGTGGGTTTTTGAAAATGACCTTCCATGTAGTGTAACACAGCTCTAAGTGAAGTGAAATATCCAGCTAAGGCTTAAATCTGAAAGTGCACAGTGTTTAAACCATTGATTCATTTATAAAAGAGTACCCTCATAGTGCTTCAAATGAATCGTCTTGATAACGAGGCTTTTAGCCGTTTCTACGTGACAGCGATACAAAACTTAAGCCCTGCCCAAACCCGGGAAAATTGAAACCTGCGGCCCCGCCCACAAACACTAGCAGTTCCCGGTTGAATCAAGTCATGAAGACGCTGTGCTCAGCTGGGTATTACTGGAAGTGTGAGGGGAAAGTTAGTTTTATTTTCTCTACCCAAAGATGAAGCTGTGAAGAATCAGTGGTTGAAGTTTATTTTTGCAAAAATACCTCAGCATTATAGCCTAGCCTTGTGCTGTTCCTGTCATTTTTCTGACGAGTGCTTCTGCATTCTACACGCTTACAACGGGGGATTCCTTGGCCGTTTGTTAAAGGAAGGATCAGAAAAGACGTATTGATGTACGGAACTTTGTCAGAGCTCGACAGGAACTTTATCAGTACATGGATCCGTGGATCATGGATCAGTTTTTTCCTCATTATCACTAGTGTAAGTAAGTGCAATTAAAATGGTTGCCTCCTTGTTTTCTCTAGCTTGCAAATTATGTATTTAATTGTGTTTTGTTACTTGTAACCGCTTGTACTGTATCTGGTTAACTCTTTATATTCTCATATCGCATCTAATGCCAAGTTTAAAACGTGACAGGTGCGTTTGAGAGCTCGCGTTCCACTGCCGTTTGTGGTTTGCTATGGCCACTGTCAGCCATTCTTACACACTGAACGAATCATATGGAAGTCGCTGGGATAATTAGATAAAAATAAATGCATATTATAAGACAAGTGTTTTTTGACCTTGCATGCATATCAGCCTGTTTTTGGAGACCCTAAATACGACCCTTTTTAATGTATAATAGGGGCTCCTTAACTTATTGTAAAACGTTTTAAACCATTAACAGTTTTATAACAGAGTTCACATTGTCTACCAATTTGCGCTTTAGCTCGCTCCAGTAAATAGATGACCATGAAAGATTCCACTTAATGTTTTACTGTTAACCTTTCATGTGCGACCATGTTTGTCTGTTAAAATGCAAACCAAGGGTCCAATTTTATGTCAATTTAAGGCTATATGTAGATACACTGTAAAAAAATGTGTAATTTTACGGTTTATTTCCAGCAGCTGGGGTGCCGGAAATAAACCGTAAAATAACAGACATTAAATTACAGAAATTTATCGGAAATTTAAATTTAAGTACATTTCTGTAATTTAATGTCCATTATTTTACAGTAAAATTTCTGTAATTTAAGGGCTGTTATTTCGCTGTTTATTTCCGGCACCCCAGCGTAAATGACAGATTTTTTTTTACCGTGTACAAACTGCTATTTTACAAGAAAAGTATCTTTTCAACACTTACGTCTATCGGTGGGCTCAATCTGCCGGTTTCAGACTGCCAATTGAAAGTTTTCCCACACAGCTGGGAGCAATTATGCATTCACAATGGTATGAACCATTATAAAAATGGCTGACCCCTCACACATTTTGTCCTTGAAGCGGGATCAAGTGGGCTCCAAAACCCATAAATAAATGGATAAATGTGGATTCCTATATTTTAACTCATGTAAGGTAAAATTATGCATTTTAGGTCCATTCTGTCACTGGATTAAACATGAGTATCGAAATCGATTATGTCAAAAGTTTTAATTATATATCTTTATACACTCACTGGCCACTTTTTTTATGTACACCTTACTAGTACCGTGTTGGACCTTTTTTTTGCCTTCAGAACTGCCTTAAACGTTCCTGGCATACTGTAGATTCAACAGAGATTTTGGTCCATATTCACATGAGAGCATCACGCAGTTGCTGCGGATTTGTCGGCTGCACATCCTTGATGAGAATCTCCCATTCCACCATATCCCAAAAGTGCTCTATTGGATTGAGAACTGGTGATTGTGGAGGCCATTTGAGCACAGTGAACTCATTGTCATGTTCATGAAACCAGTCTGAGATGATTCGCACTTTAAAGGGAAGGACATGGTCAGCAACAATACTCAGGTAGGCCGAGGCGTTGACACGATGCTCAATTGGAACTAATGTTGGCAAAGTGTGCCAAGAAAATATCCCCCACACCATTACATCACCAGCACCAGCCTGAACCGTTGATACCAATCAGGATAGATCCATGCTTTCATGTTGTTGAAGCCAAATTTTGACTCTACCATTTTTGGTTGGAGCAGAAATAGAGACTCATCAAACCAGGCAACATTTTTCCAATCTTCTATTGTCCAATTTTGGTGAGCCTGTGTGAATTGTAGCCTCAGTTTCCTGTTCTTAGCTGACAGGAGTGGCACCCGGTGTGGTCTTCAGCTGCTGTAGCCCATTCGCTTCAAGGTTGGACATGTTGTGTTTTCAGAGATGCTCTTCTCCATACCTCGGTTGTAGCAAGTGGTTATTTGAGTTACTGTTGCCTTTCTATCAACTGGAACCAGTCTGGCTATTCTCTTCTGACCTCTGGCATCAACAAGGCATTTGTGCCCACAGAACTGCCGCTTACTGGACATTTTCTCTTTTTCGGACCATTCTCTGTAAACCCTAGAGATGGTTGTGCATGAAAACCCAGTAGATCAGCAGTTTCTGAAATACTCAGACCAACCCGTCTGGCACCAACAACCATGCAACGTTCAAATCATCTTTCTTCCCCATTCTGATGTACGGTCTGAACTGCAGCAGATGGTCTTGACCATGTCTACAAGCCTAAATTCATAGAGCTGCTGCCATGTGATTGGCTTATTAGAAGTTTGCGTTAACAAGCAGTTGGACAGGTGTACCTAATAACATGACCTGTGAGTGTATCAAAATAATTTATATCTTTATCTTTATATCTATCTAAATACTGAGTTGTATTTATGCCACCTAAAAAAAATTGTAACAAACTAAACACATGCATATTGTAAAATGTTTACCATTTATATACAGTTGAAATCAGAATTATTAGCCCCCCTTTGAATTTTTTTCTTTTTTAAATATTTCACAAATTATGTTAGACAGAGCAAGGAAATTTTCACAATATGTCTGATAATATTTTTTCTTCTGAAAAAGTCTTATTTTTTTATTTTGGCTAAAATAAAAACATTCAATATTTTTTTTAAAAAACATTTTAAGGTCAAAATTATTAGCCCCTTTAAGCTATATATTTTTTCGATATTCTACAGAACAAACCATCGTTATACAATAACTTGCCTAAATACCCTAACCTGCCTAGTTAACCTAATTAACCTAGTTAAGCCTTTAAATGTCCCGTTAAGCTGTATAGAAGTGTCTTGAAAAATATCTAATAAAATATTATGTACTGTCATCAGGGCAAAGATAAAATAAATCAGTTATTAGAGATATTAAAACTATTATGTTTAGAAATGTGTTGACAAAATGTTCCCTCCGTTAAAGAGAAATTGGGGAAAAAAATAAACAGAGAGGCTACTAATTCAGGGAGGCTAATAATTCTGACTTTAACTGTATATAAATATATGAATTCTAGATATTTATTATTATTTACTGAAAAAAAGTTTATCTAAGCAAACATTTTTACATTCAGTGGTTCGTCAATACAAATGTATTTATTATTGAGCTTGTCTCATCATTTGGCCATAGATTCCTATATATTTGTTATTCCTTTTATCTGTCAGTGGAGTGGTGGAGGAACCGGATATTAAATAAAATATTTTTAAGATTTTTTTTGGATTCCCATCCCCAAGACCTGAGCTTCAATGAGAAACCAGAATAGCATAGAGACTTTTGTGTGAGCTCAACAAGAGCACCCTAGCAACCACATAGCCAGTCCTTGTAATACCATAACATAACGCCATCTACTTTCGCAGGTGCATGAATGCCTTACATAAAAATTGTTTTAATATATATTTATTTATGTAAAAATCAAGTTAATCATGCTCATCACACCCTGGTAATCCTCATTATCATCATCAAATTGAACATTATCAGCTTCATTGTCTGGCAGCAGGTGGAGGCAGAACTATTTTCAGTCGGAGTAAAAATCCCCTTTGAGTGGGCTGCCGTTTAAACTGAGTGCCATTATTACACTGCATTAGAGTTGATCTCTTTGTCAGAATGGCACTACGATGCTTTTAGTAGCATGGTTTGCCGGATTACACCACGACTTCGTCATTCGCGCTCTCTCGCACACTTTCTTGGACTGTCTCAGTGGGCAGCACAAATCGCAGTCTGGTAATTACCATCAAAGCCTCTGCGTGCCTTCAAACTTGGCACGGACACACAGAGGCAAGTTCCTGAGATGACTGAAAAGCAGGCAGAACAAGAGTATATTAACTAAGAAATCCTTAAAGACGTCAATTTACTGGTGGACAGAAGTCGCCGTTTCATCTCAGTATTATAGAATTTACAGCTCAGTTCACGCTGGGAGCAGCTGGTGGCGTCTTCATCGTTTCAGAGCTTTTAATGTCTGGAAGTGCACTAAAGGAACACTGAGGAAATTACAGATGACTATTAAGGTTGATCTTATCACAGGATTTTTTTTATGGCGGGCTACAATCATCTTCTCAAATCGAAATGATATTTTGTACCAATAGCACAGTTAAAATCTTAGTCGGAGAAAAGAGGTATTACTATTTCTTTTTTTAAATGTAACAATAGTTGTTGCATGATCAGGCCCAGCAGGCACACAATGTCATAAGATGTTTATATTAGGTTAGATTTAGGTTGTGACGTCAGGTGACCAAAATTCCATGTCTAGTCATTAGGATAACGTTACTTTAACGTCCAATAACAACATCAAATGGTGTTGATATTTGGTTGATTTTAGGTTGTGTTGGAAATCCAATGTCGAGCCAACATCTTAAACTAATGTTATTTTAATTCGTCAGGTATTGCAACCAAAATCCAACATCTGATAGACGTCATAGTGGCAACGTCCACACAATGTCAAGCTGTAACATCATTAGACGTTGATTTTTGGTTTATTTTAGGTTGGACATTGATGTCGGCCTGACGTTGGGTTTTATCGTCAACCTGATTTTCAGTTCCAAACTAAATGCAATGCCCCGCAACATTGGGATACGACGTTAATCTTATGTCATGCTGACGGTCTGCTGGTGGGTTTCCGCAGGTATCATGAAGTCAAAATTACCATTTTAAATGAAATTTTTAGACTTCTATAGGGATAAACACTAAGGATTATTTTTAATAGCCCAGTTTGCCACAAAAAAAAAAATAAATCAAATGTAATTATTTCCTAGTGACATACTTTTTATGATAAGTTTAACATGAAAGTATAAGTATAAATAAATTAAAAGTATATTTATTATGGAGGCAGTTACATAAATAATCAAAAATATATATTTGTTGGCTTTTGGTCCAAATTTATTGAGTATAACTTCTATTCAACCTAATGTGTTTATACTATAAAACCTTAAGATTTAGACCTTTTTATAATTATTATGTCTACTCCCTCTTATTTCCCTGCTGAAAAAAAAACTGCTTAAACCAGTCTAGGCTGGTTTAAAACTCATTAACCAGGCTGGTTTTAGAGGGGTTTTGGCCATTCCATGCTGGTTTCCAGCCATTTCCAGCCTGGGCTTAGCTGGTCATGCTGGGAGATGACCAGCTAAAACCAGCTTGACTAGCCTAGCCAGACTGGAAGCCCAGCCAAAATCAGCTATATCTAGCTTAATCCAGGCCAGTCAAGCTGGTTTAAGCTGGTTGAGGTTGGTCATTTTGGGTTCTGTTAATAGTTTTTCCATTTTACGAATGGAAGATAACGTATAGGGATTTATTGCTCTGTTATTATCACAAGGAACTGTGTAATTGTTTTTAGTTTTCTTTCCCTGATTTTAATTGTCATTCTTTCCCTGAAGGTGTATTGTTGGTGATTGGATGATTGTCGTCCCAATTTTTTAAGACTTGGAAAATTTAAGACCTGTTTAAAATGATTTAAGACACACAACACAGTATTTCAGTGCATTTAAGACTTTTAAAAGTTTTCTTTTTGAAATCTAAGACGTTTTAAGACTTCTTAAGACCCAGCGGACACCCTGTTGATGCTATTTCCATAGAAACCATATTGTTTTAAAACAAACCGTCTGTTTCTTTATTTCTTCATTGTTAGACTATAGAATACACAAGACGTGTTACTTGTATAATTTTGAATAGGGAAAAGTGTAACTAGAAGCCCCGCCTTTTAGTACAGAAGCCAATCATCGATCGCTATAGACTGATGATTCTCCGGGGCAAGGGCTCAGACCAGACGTGACTTTCTGCAGATTTTGTGTGATTCCAACATTTAGAAATGAAACTAAAAAGACGGTTGTTGTTTAATTTATTGGTGATTGCTAATGTGAGATTTAATCGCAAGCAATTTTGGAGAATTTGAAGTTTCCCCATTCAAACAGAATGCCTGAGATTACATGACCGACGAGTGAAATGACTTGCCTTGAAGGAACTTTGTGATTATACAACTACTTTAATGTGAAAAGTGTTTTGATGGGCCAGTGGTAGCTTTTTTTTACTTTCTGATTTGATTATTAGCTTAGTTATTACAATTTTAGCTGTCATGTGACAAACGAGATCACACATTCTAGAGTGGATGTGTTTGTACATGCATGTGTGGTGTGTTTGTGTGTTTTTAGGCTTGGATACATTACAGCGTGTGTATATAAACACAGTTGATCAGCCCTCCTATGAAATGTTTATAATTTTTCACATATTTTCCTAGTGACTCTTAAAGTTTTACAGTTTTTCCTATAATATTCTTTCTTTTGGAGAATGTCTCATTTCTTCTAGTTTTACTTGTTCTGGTTTTTCATAAAAAGCAAAACAAACATTTTTAAGATCAATATTATTATGTTGGCGACACGTTGGCTCAGTGGTTAGCACTGACCCCTCACAGCAAGAAGGTCACTGGTTCGAGTCCCAGGTGGGCAAGTTGGCATTTCTGTGTGAAGTTTGCATGTTCTCCTCGTTTGGGCGTGGGTTTCCTCCTGGTGCTCCGGTTTCCCCCACAGTCCAAACACATGCGCTATAGGTGAATTGGATGAACTAAACTGGCGGTAGTGTTAGAGTGTGTATGTGAGAGTGTGAGAGTGTTTCCCAGTACTGTGTAAAACATATGCCAGAAATGTCCCTTGATTTTTTTGCAAGATCTGTTCACACCATCATCATCATCATCATCATCATCATCATCATCATCATCATCATCATCATCGTCGTCGTCATCATCAACGTCACCATCATCATTATATTACTTACAGATGCTGTCAGGACTGAAGATCTGTTTCACAAACAGACTGACTAATAACAGGTGAGTCTACTCTGTTCATTTCAGCATGTAGACAAACCGGTCATCAACAACTTAGAGCGAGTGAGTGCTTTAATGACTAATGAAAGAATGTGACTAATAAAACTAATATTTGATACATTTCAACAGTGAACACTCATTTTCTGTAGAAACATTCACTTACCATGATGCACCACTCCTCTTAGACCATGAATGATGGGATCTACTGCAGGATTGTCCTTCAAACCAACCTGAGAAAGAAAAAATAAGCAAAAGAAGAATGACTTTCACATTTATGTAGGCAGGCAGACAGACAAAGAGACAAAGCCAAAAAGAGAAAACAAAACAGGCAAAAAAAGAAAAAGAGAATGACAGAAAGATAAAATAAATAAAACTAAATATGAAAATTTAAAAATATAAACCTCACGCAAACACAATAAATAAATAACTAAATAAAAAAAACATATAAACATAAAATAAATAAATATATAAATAAAAAACATACAAGAAATAAAAATAACTATAAATAAATAAATATAAACAATACATAAATGAGTAAATAAATAAAATATTATCATACAACAATAAATAAATAAATTAATAAATGAATAAATAAATAAATAAAATTAACATTAAATAAATAAGTAAATATAAACAATACATGAATAAGTAAATAAAAATTATTATCATACAACAATAAATAAATAAATAAATAAAAACTTACTATAAATAAATAATAACATAAAATAAATCAATACAAAGATAAAAACAAAAAAAATAAATAAAAAAATAAATAAATATAACAATAAATAAATATATAAAATAGAAACACGAAAAATAAATAAGCATATAAAAAATATAATCATACAACAATAAATAAATAAATATAAACTTACAATAAATAAACAATAACATAATAAATATAAACATATAATAAAAAATAGCATACAATAAATAAATAAAAATATAAACATAATAAATACATAAGCAAATAAATAAAAATATTATCATACAATAATTAATACATAAAATATAAACATAATACACAATAAATAAATAAATAAATAATAACATAATTAAATAAACATATATAAATACAATAAAAAATAATAAAAATATAATTATACATTAATAAATACATATATACATATCTATAAACATACATACAATAAATAATAACATAAAATAATACAAAGTTAAACACAACAAATAAATAAATAAATAAATAAATAAATAAATAAATAAATAAATAAATAAATAAATAAATAAATAAATAAATAAATAAATAAATAAATAAATAAATAAATAAACAGTAAAACAGATAAACCCTACTTGTAAAACACAAAATACAAACTAGCAGTCCTGTTCATTACATGTTTATGTAATGCATTAACATTTATGTAGCTATGTAGGTTAATCCAATACTACCAAAACCATTTTTACACACACACACACACACACACACACACACACACACACACACACA
>CAIGQZ010031698.1:6354669-6378100 GCA_903798205.1 Danio tinwini | reverse complement strand
TGTACAGTTCAAATAAATGAATCAGTGCAATGAATATGTGCAATTTTTAAATGTGCAAATGTTAAGTAGTGCAGTGATTATGATGAGTCTGAGTTATGAGGAGAGGAGAGTGGGGTGTATTAGGGGGGCAAAAAGTCAGTGGGGAGCAGAGTTCAAGAGGGAGACAGCTCTGGGGAAGAAGCTGTTCTTTAGTCTGCTGGTTTTTGTCCGGGGGAGCCTGAAGCGCCTGCCAGAAGGCAGGAGAGAAAACAGTCTGTGAGCAGGGTGAGAGGAATCTTTAAGAATACTGCGTGCTCGGCGCAGACAGTGTTTCCTCTGGATGTCCTCTATGGCTGGCAGTGTGGTCCCTGTGATGCGTTGGGCAGTTTTCACCACCCGCTGCAGTGCCTTACGCTCCGCAACAGAGCAGCTTCCATACCAGACTGTGACACAGTTCGTCAGGATGCTTTCTATTGTACAGCGGTAGAAGTTCACCAAGACGGCTGATGACAGCTGGTTCTTCTTAAGTTGCCTTAAGAAAAATAGGCGCTGGTGAGCCTTCTTGACCAGGCTGGAGGTGTTGGTGGTCCAGGAAAGGTCCTTGGAGATGTGGGTCCCCAGGAACTTGAAGGATGATACAGGCTCGACGGCCATCTCATTGATGTAGATGGGATCAAGGCGCAAGATGTGTTTAGCACGATTTGTTTGTAATATTTATTATATGCATATTTATATTTATTTGAATAAAAGTAAAGAGGCTGAATGGAGGAGGCTCATTCTTTATCCTCGCGCTGCAGATGGATTGTTTAACTGTTTTCTTGCAAGTTAAGTGTTCAGGTTTTCCACTTACAACGTCTGCCATGTAAATAGGTAATGCGCCACGCAACACAACTGACTCTTAAAGGGAATGGGAGATGGGACTCTGATTAGTTTAATGCAGGTTAAGTTTAAAACACAACTCATTAAGAGAATGACAACCCTGTTAGACCATGCGCCGGGGCACAGAGCGTATTTTTCTATCCTTAAAATAGCAAAAGTAGATTCATACTAGCACTTAATGTTGAATAAAACACTTTGCGCCTAGATCGTTAAAATAAAGCCCTAATTGTTTCAATTCATTGTTTCTATCCAATTGTTTTCAATCATACAGTACCTTCAGTGAACTACAACCTCAAACGCATGGTTATTACTGCTTTTGCAAATACGGAAATAGAGCATCAGCCCTGCAAAACTCAAGTTACATAAACACAGGGACCTCGTGATTCGCCCAAGAGGCTGAAGCGAATGTGCAACGGGCGTGTTGTAAAATATTTACGAATTAATACAAAATCTAAGATGACATGCCGCCTGTTGGGACACGTTGTTCCATTACATTTGTGTTTCCCATAGTGCACCAGCTGGTATTTAGACATTAGGAGGTGTCAGCACCATAACGCTGATTTTTCACAGCACAACCCCGCCACACGAGACACCCAGATGCTGCTCTGGAAAGGTTAAGCAGGCCACGTTTACCACAATATGTGTTATCTCAGCTGAAACGCCTTGTTGTAATTTAGTTGGTTAGACTTTCGGACTATTCAATAAAGCCCAAGTTTTGTGTCTGCATATTCTGAGCCGGCGCTGATAACACTTTCAGACATTTAGCAGTGGGTTTTGCAGTCCCCACAAAAAAAAAAAAAAAAAAGAGAGAAAAAGAAAATACGACGGCTGCTTTGTCAGGTCAATTTTCAATAATAATAAAAAAGGAAATGAAAAGAAACGCTGACAGTAAAGCACTGTAACACACTGAAAAAAAGTAAAACTGCTGTGTGTTTCATTCAATGTGTGCTTTTATATTGGATTGAGAGTAAAATTATGGTTTCTGATTATAACCTCTGTTATTCACTTTGCCTTAAAGCAAAAAAAAAAAACCCTCCAGGTAAATTTAAACACATTATTTTTTTCCTCAAAACAATATTTTTATTTGAAACCAGCAGTGACCAAATGAAAATATGTGCTGTTTATGTGTGTTCAGTTTTTATGTATAGTTTATATAATACACAGATCTGTTACTAACAAGCATAGCCTAAAAAAAGCCTCATTGGATCAACTTAAATAAACGACTTCAACTTTTTCTAAAAAAATGAAATTTTCCCCAACTTATTTGTTACTGAAAATATATAGGTGAGTTGGGTAAGCTTAATTGTCTGTAGTGTATTTTTGTATGTCCTGATCCTCCAGGTTGGGGGTTGAGCGTTGGGCTAAAGACCCACGTTGTAAAAATGAGATGTTACGAAACACCAACTTGGGCTAAATATCAACTTCGATATAAACGGGCATGGGAGTAAGTAATACTGTTATGCTTGTTGTATATTTTTTTGTGGTCTCTTATTTATATACTTTGACCTGTCCACCCAGTTACCTTTACATACACACACAAACACACACGCATGAACACAGGCACACCTGGCTGTACCTGACTTTTTTAAAAGGGTTTTTTCTCTCTCTCTCTCTCTGTTCTTTGTTTTTCTCTGTTGTCTATTTGTATGCGATTCCATGTCATTTGTGTACCTCTTTGCACAATAATGATAAAATAAAAAACTAAAGAAATAAGCTGTAAAAAATGACAGTAATTTTTAAAAGTTGGTTCTTTTTAGTGCAGTAGACTTGCCTGTACTTGAATAAACCTATGCTCAATTCTGTGGTGCCGCAGTCGCCTATTCGGCTATCTTTGCATCAGGTAATATTTCGGAATGCGCTTTCTATTGCGCAGACTGCAAGGGTTGATGGGAAATAAAATTCAATTCATCAATGCCACGTCTTATCTCTGATACCCACAGCGGTGTGTGTTGGCTTCTGTGCCCCCCATCACATGTGTTAATTTACTTTGTGCTTCTGTTATCGGCGCGGGCGGACAAAGGCCTCAGTGAGAGCCTCTCTCTCTCGCTCTCATAGCGGCCGCTCTGCACGTTTATCATCCAGCCGGCTGGACAGAGGCTTCGGACGTGATTAAATGCAATGCTGACCACCTAAGCACCGTATCCCACAATCCAGCGGCTTACCTGACCTCCTTCCCCTCTGGAGTTTTAAATTCGGGCTGCATCGACGATAAGAAAAACACAGACAACAACCCCAAATTTCATCACCGCGCTCAACGCCTCGGGCTACAATGCAGACTCCGTCACTCCAAGAAAATAACTTTCACATTCAGACCCCGAGTTATTTTCTGCACTGGTTTAGAGGGAAAATTACAGAATAGGTTTAACGGTGCAGGGATGGTGAATTATTTTATTGAACACTTTCACAGACAGTCGTGCTATTCCTGTATGACTGAGTTTGCTGAGTTCATTTTTGAAGAGTATTTAAGTTGCCATTTTTCACACTGTAAAATAGTTCTGGGGTGTGTTTCTGAAAACCATCGTTAGCCAATAAGGTCGCAAGTTGTGTTGTTACAAACATAATTAGTTTATTTGGCATTTTCCAAATCCGTTGTTCCAATGAACATTCGCAAACTGCGTCGCAAACTCGTATGCTTGAACTACACCTCTGAAGCTGTAGGTAGAAACATAGTTCCTGGCTTTGTTCTATTCCCAGTTATCCCCCCTATGCCCTATTCATTTAGAACATTCTAACATTTAAACTTGGAATGATTTTTAAAAAAAAGCATTAAAGTCATCCATCTTAGGCAGTACGCACACTATGTACAGTTGCCTTGAACCGGGCCAAAGCACGCTTGTCCCCCCTCCCGTCTCCCCCAACGGCCCGCACTCACATTACATTCGGGCCTGGGCGCGCTTACGTCATCGATGATGTGCTGTTCAGTAAGCGCTCTCGCTCAGCACAGTACAGATTTCTTTAGTTATATCGTTTAAGTCGTTTGATATGCGATGACACGCAGTCATCAGCCACTTTTGACGCTCATAAACAATCATAAAGTCCTCGTGCTGCAGGAATTAGGAAGTTTGCTGAAGGCGCAGCTGACGTGCAGTGAGGGATTTGCGTCTTTAATAATCTATGACAGTTTGCGTTCATTGAACAGTACAAATGATTAATTAGTCCATATGAAACAATCCCTTAAAAGTCATGTCTCGCTTTTAGTTTCGGGCTCAGGCACGCTTGCACTCACACTGTAAGCGTATCGCACCTGAGCCCAAGCGAACAAGTGCACCTCTTCCAACTGGACCAGGGCCGCCCAAGTGAACTGTGCCTGAGCCCGATTCAGAGCACTCACACTTCTCAAACCATCCGGGAAAGGGGCCTGGGCATGGTTCGGAAAGCATAGCGTGAGTAAGCCCTTAGGTGTAATTTGCTTTCAAAGTATTTTAACAGTTCAGTTTTAGCGGTCTTCATGTTTACAATTGCGCTCCCTTCCCAGTGCACTTTGAAAACATTGATATCATTTTGAACACAGCCTTGGCTCATGACTAGGCCCACACTTAGCCCATCATTAATTCTGTTTATTTACTTGAGTAAATGTGTGTAAATCTGAATTCAATCAGTTTTTAAATTACACATATTTCACATATTAAGGTTTTAGTTATGAAACTCCCAAAATATTGCAGCAGAAGTCCGCAGATTTTTACTAAAATTCTCAGCAGAAATTGCAAAAAACGTCCGCAGATTCCGTCTGGCCCTACCCATGACGAAAGCTACAGGTGACCTATTATTTAAAAGCGGAATTTATGTTACATCTTCAAAGCTTGTGAAAACAAAAAACATAGCATACGTTAATGCTTTTAATGCATAGTAGCTTATTTATTTAGTACACTGTAAAAAATCCAACTTACAAATAGTTACAAAAGTTATTTGGACATATTTTTGAGGTCAGAGTTGAATTTCCTCATAAAAATGATTCAGCTGCATGTTTGGTACTGTTTGTTCAATGAAAGTAAAATATTCAGTTGAGGAGTTTATTAAGCTTCAGTGTTTGAAGTTGTGCCAAATTATTCCATAAAAGTATACTTGACTTCAACCAGCCTTTTCGGTCAACTTAAAAAAAATAATTTGGCACAACTTCAACCACTGAAGTTTAATAAACTCAAAATTTCTTTGCAGCCGGTTGCTTTAAAATTTTAAGTTAACTCAACTTTTTTTTTTTTTTTTTTACAGTGTATCTGTACTGTATATGATGTAGGCCTGTTGGTTAGAACATTTCTGCAATGGTTTGCATGTGAAAAGACTTAAAAAATATATATAAAATAAATAAATAAATAAATAAATAAATAAAATCCCCCATGTTCCAAAGACATGCACTACAGATGAATTGGGTAAGCTAAATTGTTCGTATGTGTGTGAATGAGTGTGTATGAATGTTTCCCAGAGATGGGCTGCAGCTGGAAGGGCATCCGCTGATAAAACATATGCTGGATAAGGTAAATTCCATTGTGGCGACCACAGATTAATAAAGGGACTAAGCCGAAAATAAAATAAATGAATTAATAATATTAATAATAATAATCGTCATGTGTTATGTTATTATTCATAACTTAATTTGTAAACTAATTAATATTGTTTTCTTTGCATATATGGATTTTTTTTGGTTGTTATCAACATCTAGTGAAAATTTCAAGTCAACAGCCTCTTTGGAAATATGTTTTCTGAGAAAAGTGGGGACGTGTTTAATACTTTCCCCCACTGTATATATCATTCTTTTATTGAGATTTGACAGCTGAATAAACAAAGCTTTCCACTGAGTATACTTTGCTATAATAGGACACAATTTGGCCAAGATGCAACCATTTCAAACGGTTTAAAGAGGAACATCTAAATTCTGAGAAAATTGTCTTTAAATTTGTCCAAATGAAATGCTTGGCAGATGATCTTTACCTAATATATTAATGATTTTCGGCATACTGTAAAATAAAAACAATAATTCTGAGTCATAAAAGGCATGTTTGGCTATTTGCAAAACTATACTTTTCCAACTTTAGACTGTTTGTGGTCCATGGTCACAACTGTTTAAATGACATAAGTTTAAACATAAGTTTAAAACACCTTTTAAAACCTTTTAAAATCATATAATTACTAACTACAAAAGTACTTTGTGCCAAGTGATCAAATGATCACAGCTGCCATGTTTGAGTATGAATCAGTGTTAGTATAGTATAATAACTAACTAAAATGAAAAGTCCAATAAAAAAAATGCCCCTGGCCACCATTCCCTTGCATCAAATAGAAGCATGCAGCTTGAAAAACACACAACACAAACCACGAGCTAGAAATGACAAGACTGATTAAATAATATGAAAAACCTACTCTAAACTATCTCTTTAATCAGAGCTGACAATATTAAACTCTTGATAAAGGTTGATAAAGCATAATCAAATAATGAAAAATATGAAGCAAAGGGTAAGGAATGTGAATGATGGGTGTTCCAGTTCTATCAAAACACATCTAGATCTCTGTGAGCATTTGACACCACGCCGCATCGCCTTCCAAACTCTGGCAGAGAGTTTGAATATTATTCTGCCATTATTTATTTGGCTGATTTAAATGTTATAATAGCATTTGTTCAGAACAGTGACGGCGACCTCTGTGTGACTGTCATCTCTGGTTTGAACACGCAGAGAAAGAGTTGGGTTAAAGATTAATAGACGAAATGCGTGAGGAGTCGATTTTTGTGGCGCCTGACTTATTCATGAGGAAATAAAGGGCCTTTAGCCACGCTAAAGCGTGAGTGAGTGTGTGTGATCTCAGACAGCAATATAAGTGTTATCAGGATAAATGCTGCATGGAGGCTGATGCCCGCCTGATTGAAGATTCTACGCCTTTCTGAATGTGACTAGCATACTAAACGGAGATTTACAGTTAAAACAGCCGGCCTCAACGCAGCGGGGCTGCACTTAATCATGCCATTCAGCGCTCTTATTAGAGAACAATTACTAAATGGCAGGCCTTGTAAATCATAAATCATTCATCAAGATGACTCTGAGAAAATGAGTGCGGCATTTTGTGGTGAAACGCCACTGGCCTTCCTCATGTGTATTCATGGGAGTGAAGGTAAGACTGTGTGCAAAGCCTTCATCTGTCATGGAAAAATCCCAGCCCAGGCTCATTGGACATACGTGGCCAGGTCTACTTTTTTAGGAACCACAAAATACATGCTCAATATACAAATGGTTGCCATTTTTGGTTTCAAAAATCCACTAGAGGTTGCCGCGTGCATTTTTGACAATCTCAAATACATTACTGGGCCATGTTTTCTCCAACCCAGGCTCATTGAAGCTAAGTGGCCAGGGCTCCTTTTTTGGGAACAACAAAATACATGCCTGGGCTAAGTATACTTGCTAAATTTGTTTTCACAAATCCACTAGAGGCTGCCATCAACATATTTGACAATTTCTAATATGTCCCTAGGCCATGTTTTCTCCAACCTAGGCTCATTGGATATACGTGGCCAGGTCAACTTTTTTGGGAATCACAAAATACATGCCTGGGCTACGTATGCGTTCCGATTTTGTTTTCACAAATCCACTAGAGGCCACCATGTAAATTTTTGACAACATCGAATACTTAACTGGGGCACATTTTCTACAACCCAGGCTCATTGGAGATAAGTGGCAAGGGCTATTTTTCTGAGAATAGCAAAATGCGTGCCCGGGGCTATGTATGCTTGCTGTTTTTGGTTTCAAAAATCCACTGGAGGCCGCTTTGCACATTTTTTGACCATCACATATAACATTACTGGGCCATTTTTCTGATACGTGTTATTTCTCGTAAATCCACTAGAGGTCAACGTATAGATTTTTGACAATTTCAAATAAATTACTGGGCCATGTTTTCTCCAACCCAGGCTCATTGGAGATATGTAGTCAGGGCTACTTTTCTGGAAACCACAAAATACGTTCCCGGGGCTACGTATGCTTGCGGTTTTTGGTTTCACAAATCCACTAGATACCGCCGTGTACATTTTTGACCATCTCAAATACGTTACTGAACCATGTTTTCTCCTACACAGACTTATTTAAGATACATGGCCAGGGCTACTTTTTAAAGGAACCTCATAATACATGCCCGAGGCTATGTATGCTTGCTGTGTTTGGTTTTTACAATTTCACTAAAGGCCGTCTCAGGATAAATTTCTCATACATTTCATTTCTTGTTAATCCACCAGAGGCCGCTGTGTACGTTTCTGGCCATCTTTTAATGTCCTTCTAATGTGCGACTGTGAGATGCTTGTCATTTTACATAATAAATCAGCTTGATATCGACTGAACCACCGGCCCCTTTTCCCTAAACCCAGTCGATAGTGTTTTCAAAAGCAAACTAGAAGAGAAAACCGATTGCAGCTGCAAGTTTCTACTACAATTTTCCACTGCTTTCTCTGGGGTTTTGATTTATATGATTTCTGGAACCACCCTTCATTAGACTTGAACCCCTGTCTGCTCCGCCTACTAAGTCTGACACCAGTTGCAGTGAGCTACCGAGAAAACCAGACATGCTGGAAAAGCTGTCCATATCGAGGTATGCAGTGAGTGGTACAGCTCCGAAGTGTTCGTTTTACATACAAAATGCAGCCATTACCGTATGTACCCCAAGGCACATCATTCTCAGTTCTCTCATTTTTTGAGGCTGCGGTATACATTTCTGCCAACCTCAAATATGTTACTGGGCCACTTTGGTCATCGTATGTTCCATTTACATGTTAAATTTTGCACAAAAAGCCGGCCAGCTTGTCATGCAACTGATGTACAAGGTGAGTCACTGAGCAAACTGATCAAGCGGAGGTAAGCAGTCAGCGGTAGCATGAAAAGGAACAGAAGTTGTTGGTGGCATCATACGGACCTGTAGCATTCGTTTTACACACAAAATGCAAAATGTGCTGAAAAAAACAGGTCCTGAGCAACCAGAACCATAAGGACTCATGGGAGAGATATCAGCTAAGAAGTACATCTGCATTTTGGTTTTGTAGATGGACACCATTAAGTCAATATATAGCTTTAAAAGACAAATTTATGGATTAGTTTAACTGTGTGGTCTACTTTATTTCACATAAGCCACACCAATATAATTGGTGCTCTTACATTTACCAAACAATTTCATGAATTTCAATTCACTAAATACAATCTCTTTTCCAAATAGAGATAATTTAACTAACAACAAACTACAAGACACTACGCAAGTAAAATGTCTTAGTAGAGTACTGTAACAATTCAAAAACAATTGTTTTCTATTTAAATATTGTAAAAGGTAGCAATTGCACCTGAAATGACAAAGCTGAGTTTCTGGTTTTAATATTAATCTAGCCTCAGTGTCACATGATCCTTCAGAAAATGTGTTAATGTTGATTTAATTCATATTCTATGTTGATTTGTGGCTCATTTGTCATAAGAACTAATATTTAAAATGATATTTCACAATTGTACAGCTTTTTTATATAACACTCATGATAACATTCTACAGACCTTCCACCTATTTTGTGAAATCAATCTGTAAAAGACAATGTTTTAAAAATTCCAAAAATCAGTCCAGTGATTTCTTAAGAAATAAGCCAAATGGAAGTGCATTTATAAGAGCACTGCCTCTTGGCAGATGAGTGTAATTTAAATTTACACCTAAATCCCCTTGATCTCACTTCCCGTCTCAAGTTATTGACATGTCTCATGAAATCAGGCAAGTAGGTGGGACAGATTATGTATAATAATCAGGTGATGCAACATTCATCCAGTACTCAGAGGTGATTTGCAGACGTCTAGTGGGCAATAGCCTTAGTAGCATTAACACTTACGGCTTGAGTCCGTTCAGTCGACTGCTGATGCAACCGCCTGCCAGATGTTTCTGCTTGGTCTAAAAGTCTTAAAGCAGACGGATGTCATTTTGATTACCTTAGTGGTGGGTGAGATTTGGGATCATTCCACCAAGTTTGGCATCTCTGACTTTATGATTCCTGACATCTAGACACTTGCAGGAAAGAAAAACTGTAGTACCATAAAAACAGAGGAAAAAACTCTGCACATGCTAGTGTTTCTTAATATGACTATACGCACCTCCACTAGAAGGTGCTAGACTATAACTCTCCAAAGACAAACTCGAGCGGCGTTCCTTTGGTCTGTTGCCTTCAGTGTGTGTAGAAGTGTCATTTGACAGACATCTGTCACAGCTCATCTCTTACACACCCTGTCAACTCTGCCTCACTCACTTCCTCTCTTTCTCTCTGGCCTCCTCAGGCTGTTTAGCATGTGTGAGTGAGCAAACTGCTTCAGGACAAACAGAACCACATGAAGGGTGAATTTCTATCTTTATTACAGTCTACTTCAGTGCTTCTCAACCTTTTTCCTGCAGGTTGCCCGAAAGACATCTTTTAGATGTCTTCTTTGTCTGTCAATGTTCCAGCTAACCACAGAGTAGATCAGATGTACGCGATTTGACATCCAACCAGGTATGTACAAAAGCACAGATATTCATCAATCAATCAATTTTCATGTTAGTTGTTTGACTAGTTTGAATGCAAAACTATTTAAGTAAGGGATAAAGTACATCTAGGAAGCTGTTTTCACAGAATAATGTCAGACAGGCTTATTGGCAGTCCGACGCAAAGTGCCTTTATGAAACGGGCTCAATAAATCACAGACTACTATTCCAAAACAGTCCAAAATAGTCAAAAACCATGGCGTGACAAACAAGCAGATCCATATGAATGTGGATGTAAGTATACTTGAATGTATTTGCTGTCAATCAAGGTGATTCGAAGTTCCCAGATGAGCCTGTGTTATTTAAAGGTTGTTAACTGGGGATAACATACCTTTGAATGTCACAACTGACAGAATGAGAATTCTAGACAGATGTGTAATAAGTAAGGGATAAAGTTATCACAGAATAACAGGTTTATTGGCAGCCCAAAGCAAAGAAGAAGGCTGTTGTATAAGACTGAAGGGCTTTATTCTGTTAAAATAACCATCAGGATGTACTTTGTTCCACTTATAACATGGTTACATGCCACAAAGCGTAAAAATTAGCCATGAAACATTGCTCTGAGCCATAATAGTTAACTAATATTTTAATTAAAAGCAAAGCTGACAGAAACTCAATTAGCTGATGGAGTATACACTAACTTGCACATTATTCAGTCACAAGATGGCGGCAAACAGTCAAAAATGCAAAGCTGACAGAAACAAAAACAGACATAATACACAAGTTAGGGTTGCATAAGACTAAAGGGCTTTATTCAGCTAAAATAACCATCACAGTGTACTTTATTACACTATTTACAAGGCTACTTGCCACAGAACGTAAAAATTAGCCATGAAACATTGCTCTGAGCCGTAATAGTTTATCAATACTATAATTAAAGCCAAAGCTGACAGAAACTAAAAACAGCTGATGGATTACACACTAACTTGAGCTTTATTCAGTCACAAGATGGTGGCAAACAGTCAGAAATGCAAAGCTGACAGAATCAAAATTGGCTGAATAAAGAATACACTGATCTACCTATTATTAATTCACAAGAAAACACCAACCGGTCAAATCCGCAGCATGAGAGACAAGCAGATACAGATGAATGTGAATGTAAGTATATGGATTTAAACGTAATCACTGACTGTCAAGGTGATTCGAAGTTTCCAGATGAGTCTGTGTTATTTAGAAGTTGTTAACTGGGAATAACATATCTTGGAATGTCACAACTAACCAATCAGAATCCAGTATTCCAGACACCCATGTAATAAGTAAGAGATAAGGTACATCTGGACAGTTTCAATCCCAGAATAAAGCCCACAGAATAGGCTGTTGTATAAGATTGAATGATTTTATTCTGCTAAAACAACCGCCTGGACGCACTTTATTCCACTTATTACATAGCTACTTACCACAAAACATAAAAATTTGCCACAAATCATTGTTTTGAGCTTTAATAGTTTATTAACATTTTAATTAAAGGCAAAGCTGACAGAATTGAAAATGGCTGTATGGAGCATACACTAATTTTTGTATTATTCGCAACATAGATGGCACAAAACAGCGGTGTGACAGACAAGCATATGAATTTGAACATATTCACTGACGGTCAAGATGATTCCAATATTCCGGATGTGCCTATTAGTTTGAGTGGTTGCTATCTGGGAATAACATACCTTCGGATGTTGTGATTGACCAATCAGAGTAAAGTATTTCAGAGAGCTTTGTAATACAGCACATTAAAACTCTTTTGAAAAGACTCTTACCTTACTATCTAGATTGTTAAAATAGTAGAGCTAAAAAAAAGAGAAAAGAAAAGAAATCTAACATTGCGAACATCCCTAATGAATAGCACAATACAGCTCAGAAACACTCTGGAGGACTGAATACGGGTCCATTATTGTACATGTCAATTATAAATATGTTATGACTACAGAGGGTAGAGAAACCTTGTAAATGCATGAATGCATTTTAAATGAGCACAAGAATGAATGGAATGTAAAAAAATATCCCATTACTGTATGGCCTGATGATACGCAAGCTACATTTTCATTCCAAGGTTGCATTTAGACTAGTGGGTTTGTGTTTTAAAATAGCATTTTAGTATGAAAACGCTCCTCATCCAGACTGGCGTTTTTACTGTGTTTTGGAAAAAATACTATGCCTGTCCACACTTTACAGCCTAAATGCATGATATATGACTATTCGCTTTCACTGAGCATTCACATATTCTGCTGGTATTCGTACTTGATGTCTAATGATTGAGAAATGGTCATATGAGAGGGTATGGATCAATCTGGAAACAATACACAACAGTCTAAAAGACCAATCAGAGAGTGATTGTGAATAGCCACACATCCTCTTTCACAAGTTTGCGTTTCAGTATGTCAAAAGAGGGCCGAGCTACCAAAGCCTATGTGCTAGAAAAGCAGCAGATTTTAAGCAGCAGGACTTTTGTTATCTCTGTGAAAAACTGAAAGCATCAAAAAGAAGTGGTTCAGAAGAAGGCAGTCTGTGAAGAAAGACCATTAGGGCCATCTAAAACTTAACATTAATGCCTCTTAATTCCTTAATAATTCCTTACATTTATATAACATTTTTTGGAAACTTTACACATTTTTTTTTGGGGGGGGGGGGTCTCCTCATTCACCACCAGTGTGCAGCATCCACCTGGATGACGCAACGGCAGCCAAATTGCGCCAGATCACAGACCACACACCAGCCGATTGGTAGAGAGAAGAGAGAGTGATATGGATGTTTAGAAGGCCATTATGGAGAGAGGCCAGTGGGCAAATTTGGCTAGGATGCCGGGGTTAAACCCCTACTCCTTTTCGAAGAATATCCTGGTATTTTTTGTGACCACACAGAGTCAGGACCTTGGTTTTAACGTCTAATCCGAAAGACGGTGATCACTGAGCAGTATAGAGTCTCCATCAACATACTGGGGTGTTAGGACCCACACAGACCGCCGGTTGAATATCCCCTGCTGCTCCACACCACTTGTGGCAGCAGCCTAGCTATCCCATGTAGTGCAGCCCTGCTTAGCTTCAGTGGGTGACCATGTGAGATTTGCAGAGAGCTAGCTGCTGGCTGTTAGCTGCTGACATTATCTTTGGCAGGTATGCCATAAAAACTCTAATGGTGGATGACTGCTTCTCACTTAGGGCTGTGTATGCTAAAAATTGTCACTAACAGGTGGGGCTTTCCCCTTTTGATGACATGTAAAAAGAGAGATGTTTCCATCCACCTATTTTTTAGAGCATTTTGGATATGCGCATAAGAAACCGGTTGATGGAAGATGCACATTTTTATGCGCATAACTGAGTAGGATAAACTTTTTATTTGATAAGAAAAGGTGCGCATAAACTTTTATGAAAACACTTTTACAGAACAAATTCCAGTATCCAGTATGGACAAACCAGCAGACTGAGCACATTGTAAAACATATGAAATGTTGTTTTGGTCATTCTACAGCACCTTAACCATTTTAGTATTAGTGTTAATATATTATTAATTACCTTAAGACTAGTCAAGTATGTCTGTACTCCATGTCTGACACCTTAAAACCCCACTACGTGTTTATTTCGCGTCGGCATTTGTCTTCTGAGGCACAAGTCATTTATTAAATAAAGAAAAAAAACTCCTACCGCACAAAATTCCATTTTTACTGTTGATATTTGGTGCCAGTTCATCAGGAAGTGAATAAATAATAAATAAATAAATTCAACCTCACGTTGTGTGAATTGTACTGACACAATTTTTTTGATTCAGTTCAATTTTTTACGCTTTTCACATCCGAAAAAGCACTTTGAAAGCTGTTTTGACAGTTCAGAGCCACCGTACAAGTGAAAAGCTAATTACAGAATGCTGTGTGTGTGTGTGTGTCCACACATTTGACATACTGCTCATAGACATTATAATAGAAAGCATGGTCTGATTTCGCTCCGTTGTTTCATTCATTTTCTTTTCGGCTTAGTCCCTTTATTAATCTGGGGTCGCCACAGCGGAATGAACCGCCAATTTATCCAGCACCATTTTACGCAGTGGATGCCTATCCAGCTGCAACCCATCTCTGGGAAATCTGTTGTTTCAATTATCTATTATAATGTCTATAGGTACTGCCAGTCTCTGTTCAGGATTCATATGTAAGTGAATATGTGAAAGCAATGTATCAAAATTCTACTGATTTCCTGAACTTTGGGATAGTCCAGCGCAGCTCTTTGATAATGAGCTGAACTCTCCTTTCTTTCTATGCAGTTTTGGATGAAAACAATATGTATAGCCTATTCCTCTCTCTTTTTCATCTTTGGAGAAGAGAGGAGAACCTATCACAGCTTTAACTGACTCGTTTGTTCGTAATGGATTCTTTAATACACATCGGACTCAGTGTGCAAGGTTTGTTTACGTGACAAATTTTTCGCATATGAATACGAAAAAAAATATATGCATACGAAAGTTTTGGACTTCAGCGTGCAAAGACCTTGGATGAAAACGCTGCTTTATTCGCATGTATTATATGCGATATTCCAGTTTTGCACATAAATTTAAATCACATCTTTGGATTAAAACACAGCTAATGTCAAAATGTTTCTGCAAATGTTTTTATGAAATGTGCTTATAAAAAAAAAACATAGAATCAGTTCATTTTTACCATTAGAGGGTGGTTGTTTTCCCATAATGTTGCCATACAACTGTGTTTAAACCACTTATAAAAGTGATTTTTTTTTGCATAAATGGTTCCCTTTAACAAATAATTCCTTATTTCTAGCAAAAAAAAAAAAAAAAACATTTAACAGACGCTTAATATAATGTAATATATCTTAATTATACCACAATCCTCACTGAATATTTATATATAATACATTCATTGATTCATTCATTTATTTTCTTTTCCGCCTAGTCCTTTGATTAATCTGGAGTCGCCACAGCTGAATGAACCGCCAACTTATCCAGCATATGTTTTATGCAGCGGATGCTCTTCCAGCTGCAACCCATCACTGGGAAACATCCATACACACTCATTTACATACATACACTACGGACAATGTTAGCTTACACAATTCACCTATACCGCATGTCTTTGGACTGTGGGGGAAACCGGAGCACCTGGAGGAAACCCACGCGAACACGGGGTGAACATGCAAACTCCACACAGAAATGCCAACTGACCCAGCCGAGGCTTGAACCTTCTTGCTGTGAGGCGACAGCACTACCCAAGTATACTGAAAAGCACTAGTTGCCAATCTCACACATGACTCATATAATAGGACTACATATTATAAAGCATGCTACCTTTGCTCATGAATTTTAATTAGATGACATAACATTCACCTAATTAATATTCATTCAGCCCAAATGGAATTCCAGCAAGGCCGTTAGGTGGGCGTTAGCCATATTAGGATTAACTAAACATAAATGCATGCAACTAGTTGACAGCTGCTACGTTTTCTGCCTATAAGCCGAAGTCTTAAAATACAAACGATTATTTTCCCAAAAAGTAGCTTACTATTATCCAGATCTTTTATTCAGTCCATTGAGTTCCTTCTCCTAATCCCTCAAGTTTGTTTTTTTAGCACTACAAAAACGCTGTCGAGGAGGGCCTTTTGTCGACAATGTGAAGCCCCAGGATTACCATACATCTGGAGGGTCCGCTTGATGGACGAGTGAAGGATGGAAAGCGCACTCCCCAGTGATAATGACAGTGATCTGGCAGCTCTCAGATTGAAGTCAAGGGCCACTGGGTGCTCTGTCAAAAGAAGCAGCGCTGTCGGTCAGGCACTGAACAGCCCTCCACAGGGGGCAGCGTTTAATTACCTCAGGTCTCCAGTCGCCTCTCCAGCTAAAACAAAAGTAATTGCCACATTTAAAAAAAAAAAACACAAAAACTTCTTTGGCTAACAGGAGGGCCCGGCGACTAATGCAGAATGCTTTGTGGAGAGTAATCTGTATGCAGAGAGGCAGCACCTGGCAGTGTGTGTGTGTGTGTGTGTGTGTGTGTGTGTGTGTGTGTGTGTGTGTGTGTGTGTGTGTGTGTGTGTGTGTGTGTGTGTGTGTGTGTGTGTGTGTGTGTGTGTGTGTGAGAGAGAGAGAGAGATCTCAGTTTGATGATCTAAGCAGAGATTTAATATTACTTTGTGCAGATACGAGACAAACAAAAACAAATCAACACGTTTCAAAATCGTCTGGCTTATTCTGACTGATCCAAACAGTCAATAACAGAACAGACGCATCTTTCAGCATCTCTGTATTGTATACTCTGTATTTTTTTGTCTTAACATCACTGACTCCCGTCCAGGAGTGTATGTATATATATACAGTTCCTACAGAAAATCATCATACCTTGTAGAAATCTATACCTTTACCTGCCTTCGAAAGACCATTGGAATAAAGTTGTAGAAAAGCAGGGATTAGGAGAAGGCTACAAAACATTTCAAAGGCTGGAAATTTTACTCAGAATGTGATTTGATTTCAGTCTGTATAACAAATAAAGTCATTATTCAAATAGGGTATGATGTTTATCTATAGGCACTATATCAGTCCATGCCTTTCAATAGCTAATTTTCACTGCATCCTTTTAGTAGATCCTGACAGTATTATTATTAACATAAGAGACCTGTAAAAACACAGAGCGCATTACCCCCAAGCTGGGGTTTGATTCCTAAAAGCATCATTAGCTAACAATGGTTACCAACAGTAATGTGTTGTTTTTCTAATTCCATTGTTAAACAACCATTTGCAAATAGCATGGTTGTAGCTACATCTTTCAACCTGTGATTAGAAGCTTAGATTACTCCTAACATGACACTTAGGGCCCTATTATACACCTGGCACAATAAGGCGGTGGCGTGATTTGTTGGTATTTTCAGACCAGTGCAACTAGGCATAGGATGATAACCGTTTTCAAGGTATACTGCGGTTTGGAAAAGTCAAGGTTTTAAAACCGCCAAAAATGTATGCTATATCATTGTTAAGGTATGTGAAAGATTTTTTTTATTTATATATTTTTTTGGTTTTGTAAGACTCTCTAGCAGAAAAGATATCCAAAGATGCCGTTTTAAATTGTAAAGAAATCTGTGTTTTTAAAACAAATGAATACAACAGAAGTCAATGATTGATTTGAATTATTTAGCCTGACATTTAGCATGTTTACTGTTCCAAAATATTTTAAATGTTTCTCAAAATTAAATATATTGTGTTTAAAGGGGGAAAAAATAAGTTTTTTTTACCCAGACATTTAAAAAGAATATATTTTAGAGCAGTAATCACAATACCTTAAAACCGTGATTTTTTTTATTCAAGGTTATCATACCGTCTGAATATCAGACCATGCCTAAGTGCAACCCTAATTTTCACTTTCACTTGTGCCATGTTGTTTAAATAGAAAATCCATTTACGCCCCTTTGTGGACTCATGGGTGTGCTGGTCTATAAAGGTGGTGTGTAAAGAAGCATTGTTTGCTCGTTGCTATTTTGAGGAACTGAAATAGACTGCGCCAATAACCAGCTAAAAGCTGCTCTAAAGTGCAGTGGAGAGCACGTTAGTCATGCATCTATGCGGGTCCAGACGCTTACACCTTGCTTAATACACACAGGATGTACAGCAAAACACAAATAACTTTACATATGAGAAAAAATAAAGGATTAAAATATTGCAGAAATTATAACTAAATGGGGCATATAAGGACGTGTGTTTGGATATAACTTAGTTTTCTGACCACACTTCGTTGTTATTGTTTATTTATTCGTTTGCTAGAAATTAGAACTGAATTTAGAAATAGTTCAAAACAAATCTTTGCGCTTCGAAATTAAATATGTAGGCGGATGAATGTCTTCAGTGGAGTGCATACAACACCAATTCCATCATTTTCAAAGTAAAGAGAAAGTAAAGAGGCAGAATGGAGGAGGCTCATTCTTTCTCCTCATGCAGATCGTCTGTTAAACTGTTTTCTTGTAAGTGAAGCATTCAGTTTTTCCATTCAGTTTATGCACTTACAAAGTCTGCTTTGTAAATAGCACATGCAACATGACGTGACGCAAATGACTCTTAGGGTGTTTTCACACTTGGTTCAATTGCCTGGACCAAACCAAGTTCGATTGTCCCCCCTTGCCACCTTCTGGGCTGGTTTGTATTCACCTCGTCTTTTTTCCCTCTGAACCCCGGTATGCTTGCATCATGAAGCTGCTGGTTTGTATACAGCTGTTGCTAGGTGATAGCCACAAAAGCAAATCGCCAAAATGGAGTTGTCCGCATTTCACGGTCATTCTGCTTTTACTGAATCTTTTGGTTTTGTTACCAAAACCAAAATACAGAGAGCCACTTGCGTCTATCTGCTGCAAAAAAAAAACCCCATAAAAAACGTTTGGAACATCACGTGATGTCGGCGGAAGTTGTTTTTGGTGAAGACATTACCACTGTTTGCTTCGGGTCAGTCCTTCTTGTCACCAAGGTAAGTGATACACAGCCATACACACACCAATGAACGTTATAAAAACTAAATTTTGTTGTACAGTAGGCGGTTCACTTCCGTTATTTGGTATGATTGCATTCATATCAGAAGTGAACCGTACCAGAGTTTGCATGAACCGTACCCCAGGCCATCTCTGTCAGGCGGACTTGCTATGGTTCACAGGGGCGCACCCAATTTCAGAAGACATGTTCACATTAGCTAAACATATCGTACTTTGACGTCAAATGAACCCGGGTGCGGACCAAAAGTGCTAGTGTGAAAGAACCCTTAAAGGGAATGGAAGATGAGACTCTGATTGCTTTAGTGCACGTTATGTTCAAAACACACCCATAACTCATTAAGAGAATGTTAGAGCATGTGTTGCGGCGAAAAACATATTTTCTATCCTTAAAATAGTGGATTTGTAAATAGAAAGAGTGGATTCGAACATGCCCTTAATGCTTTTGCGCCATGCGCTTTAGACTTTGTGCCTAGACTGTTAAAATAGAGCCCATAGGCTTAAACAGATGATAAACATAACTAAAAACAGCAAGCCAACATCCTTCATTCCATACACATACGCATTTCATTCTACATCTTTTATTTTGCTTGAAGGTTTAAACCTTCTGAAGATATAATACATACTGCAAAACCCTGGAGCGACATAAGGAAACCGGCATAATAAAAAAGCAAAATACAAAGAACAAAACTGTGAAGCAGTTTTTAGATGCCACGCTTGTTATATGTATCCATCTGTGTGACATCACTAATGACAGTTCTAAACAACATGGTTCAAGCAACATATCTGCAAAACAATTCACTGGTAAATAACTAGTTAGTTTAATCAGTCGTAAATCTATGAAAGTTCACCACTGAGATATATTGTTGTTTGCAAAACACACCTCCACCAGTTTCACCTCAGATGCATTCTCTAAGGAACTGTACCATGGTCATGTTACTAACAAAGAGAACAAAGAGATACCACACAGGGCGAAAACCCCCAGACCTTCCACCATCCTGTCCAAGTGTTGACAGTCAGTCAAGCTCAGCAGCAAAGATTGCATAGACGTGGACATCACCCAGTGTGAGGAAGGCAAAAAAGGCCATAAACAACCCTATGAAGTATGTTCAAAGAAACCTTTAAGCAAGTCTATGTTTATATGAAAAAGCTCATGCAGCTGATCATAAATAATGGAATATGCTTGCTACCTAATGTCGTCTATGGCATATATGGATGTAGGAAGAGAATTAGTGGCATGAACACTCTAATTCATTTAGGAATTAAACAAGAAAATCCCAAAAAACTCAAAAAACAAACAAATAATATGATTGGGCGATCAATCAAAGCCAATTTCCATGTACATGTTGTTATTTAAGCCAGTTCTAGTAAACCTTCAGCAGCTGTTTTCAGATAGATCAGTATTTAATACACAGAGTTTTAGTACACAGACAATTTACGCAAAATGTTATTTAAAATTATTTAATTGGGCGATAATGCTATCGACATAATTGTTTTGTGATACTGACAGCTGTTTGAGTCACTTCTTGGAGTAAATGCTGCACATGGAACTCCAAACTCGCTTCATAACTTGAGACAAGCTTTTGAAATAAGTCTTTCGGTGAGATGATTCCATAGATGTGTGTTTATCAGTTACACAGAATCAATGAAGGCAGTTAAATCTTCTGTTTATAATGCAGTAAAATACAAAATACAAATATTGTATGTATTTAAACATATTTATTAAAACTTTCTATTAATAATGTTTGCTTTTGTACAGTTTAAAAAAGCCACTTTGTCCACTATTGGATCAAACATTCCATGTCAATCTGGGCCAGTCATCATGGTTTCGTTTTACACTGTGGGGCTGATAACGGTGCTCTCTGGAATGTAATACAAATGCGCCAGTCATTGACTTGGGAATGTTATGTAAACAGCAAAACGGAGGATAACCAAATATCTTTATTATTATTGTTTTTTATATTTATTCTGACGTAAGCTGACAACACAGTTGGTTTTCATCTGAACAAGTTGTTTAGCGCCGGATTGGTTTGTCCAGTACGAATCAGTTTGGTTGTCTAAGGCAGGGGTCCAAAATTTTTTAGCTCACGACCTTGAAAATAACAATGAGGTGGTCATAAATATCCGAATGTTGCTCACACAACAATAAGCCTAAGTTTTATAAACATGTGCATACTGACAACCCAGAAAAGTACAACAGCCTAACAACCAAATAATTTTCATAGTTATTTATTAATTAGTTTAGCTAATGAGACTAGGGCGCACAATGTTTTCAGCACAAGTCTATTCTTGGTTTCATTTTGTAGAGCGCTAATTAGAGATTATTCTTAATATTTAGTTGTGGCCTGTATTTATTTTTATTGTGTTTGATTGCCATAAAGGTTTCAGTGCTATGAAATCAATATGGCTGATGGCTTTTCATTTGCATGTTGTTTTTTACTATTAAAAAACACTATTTTTTTTCTTCTGTGGGTTATGGTTAAAATATGGTAATTTTAATAGTTTAATAAAACAAATTTAGATTTTGGAAATTACCAAGCTACGCCCCAGCATTGTCTTATGACCCCCCATGGGGTCCCAACTCCCACTTTGGGAACCACTGCTCTAAGGATCCGATCACACCAAACATGTTTTTTCGTTCTGAGAACCCAAGCCGCTCCACACTGTCTTTTTTGTTGACAATAAAAAAAAAGTGCACTGCACTTTTTAGGTTGCTAGGCAACCACTGAATCAGCTGTGTATTGTTTGCAAGCTTTTGTGTAATTGTATTATTTCATAATATTGTGATATTCACGATTTATGAAGACTTACAGCTCTGAATAACTTGAAACAGCACCCACTAATCTCTCCTCCATCTTTAAAAGTCTCCGTAGCCGTTTTGACAACACAAACAATGCTGTCACCTCAATGGAAACTCCGCCCCTGCTTTCATTTAACTGGACAATGAAAAAGATGTGACTGACATAGAACGCTTTTTCCGCTCAGAGTTGACTTTTTTTGAAACTGCAGGCGCACTGGCAAAAACGAGGCGCTTGTGGCAATTAGAAAATCATAAAAAAAAATGCTTGCTGACATTGGAAAATCATTTAAAAAGGCGTCTTTTACTGCAAAAAGCATGTTTGCTGTGATCAAGGGCTAACTGTGCCTCGAATTCCAGACTGATAACGGTTTGTATTCATGCACTTTCAGGCTAACATGAAAATACAACTGAAACCATACCTGATTGTTCACAGTTTAGCATGATAGTGTGATGACACTTTATTATTTGGCTATCCAGTGTATGAGTAATCATTTGGAATTTAAAAAAAAGCAGCCTTAAAAGAGAATTGAGAAACACAAAAGCAAACACAACAACAACAGAAAGCCCTCCATCCCTAGTCTTTCAATAATTCTTCAGTGGTTCTAATTAGTGTAATTAATTCAGTTTAATGAGCCCTATTCTCTCGGTCTACACCTTTTAAATCATGTCATGACCACTTTATAAGGAGCACTTATGCTGAATGTGGGTTTTTGTAAATGGTTTTAATCCACAGGTGACACCGTTGTCCGAGAGTGCTGCTTGAAGGATCTGTATCTGAGAGCTTTTGTGAAGAGAAGCACAAGCCAAAACACGTGACATCATGCCAGGAAAACTACCGGGCCCCACCACTGATAGCTTTAATTAGCTTTCTGACTCAATTAGTTTCGTTAATGAGCATGTTGGTTGTAAGCTAGTGTCTCGGCTGGTGAAGACTAATTCATAATAGGCCACACTTCACTTCAGCTCCAGACTTTTTTTAATGTCTTGATTAGACAAATGCTGATATTTAATATTTTTACATATTTTGATAATAGCACTTATTAATGTTTGTTTAATAAAATCATTACAATAATTGTTTATTATTTGATAATTGTTGATTATAGTGCCTTTTAAGAAAATTCAGATGTTAATCTGACCTACGAAAATGATAAAAACACACATTATTTGCAAGATATTTTGGAAAATGTTGCAACCTGTAACCATAGATTTCAACACAGGTTTATTCTGAAAACGTACCCCTATATACATTTCTGGAGAGCACCAAATATGTTTCAGGAGCTACGTTTTTATTTTCGCGAATCCACCAGAGGCCGCTGTGTACACTTTTTGAGATCTCAAATTTCTCTCACGAGTGCCATTCATGCCTGCTGTTCTCACATAAATCTACTAGGGGTGCTGTCGATTGACTGACCAACTGACCGATAAACCCACCCACCTCCTTCCCTAAACCCAACCGATAGTGTTTTAAAAAGTACCAATTGACCAGCACCAACCCAATTTGGTTAACCCAAACGACAGTGTTTTGAAAAGCAATCCAGAAAAAAAGCCACCCTGATTTTAACCACGTTTTCAGATTTTACCACATTCTCACCCTGTTATTTACTTGTTTATTTTTATCTTTTGGCTTTACTATTTGTCTTAGCTAATTTCTGGTAACCGTTCTTTGCATCTCAAAACCGCTGACGTACACGGCAAACTGGTAGAATAATACTGTAAGTATAATACTGTATATCGTGATATTGCGATAATACTGTATACTGTGATATCATGATAATAGTGTATACTGTGATATTGTGATAATACTGTATACCTT
>CAIGQZ010031698.1:6328172-6351644 GCA_903798205.1 Danio tinwini | reverse complement strand
GCCTACTTGTTAGAGCAACTGACTCCCATACAAAGAACTGCCAGTTCAATCCCAGCGCAGACTGGGTTGGGTGGAGTAGGACCGGTGGGTTACATGTAGGGGCTCGTCCGGAACGGAATGAGATTTAAGGGGGTTGAGTGTAACTGGGGCCAGCTAGCAAAGTGCTATGCAGGTAAATATCACTCCTCTGACATCTAACGGTTTCCTCAGTGATAGATGCTAGAGGCCATGGTCATTAGCCTCCTTGTTAGAGCACCCGACTGCTATATTAAAAATTGTTGGTTCGATCCCAGCTCAGACCAGGTTGAGTGCAGTAGGACCAGTCAGTTATACTAGTATTCAGCTTAAAGTGGAATTTAAGGATGTACTGTAACTAGGTTAATTAGGTTAACTAGGTAAGTCATTAGACAACAGTGGTTTGTTCTGTAGCTAATCAAAAAAAATTCTACAGTGGGCTAATAATATTGGTTACATTTTTTTTGTTTACGTAAAAATTCATTTATTTCAGACAAAAAAAGAATATAAACAGAATATAATATTTTTTAAAATTATAAAAATTTCACAGAAGTGATACTAATTTTGCATTTAACTGTATATGCCTTTCTGAATTAAAATTGATTAAGGTAATACAGCTATTTGCTTTTTTATTTATGAATAATATTTCCATTAAACATTCACAAAACCTGACCGCAAACTTAAAACAGTACCTCTTAACATTACAACACTTTCTATTTAGAAAACCTTTGTCATCTAAATCATTAAATAAAAGTCATGTGGTTTAAGCAACTATTCGCTCGCTCATTATCCTTTGTCTTAATCCCTGATTTATTAGAAGTCGCCACAGCAGAATGAACCACCAATTACTTTGGCATATGTTTTACATATCGGATGCCCTTCCAGTCACAACCCAGCACTGTGAAACACCTATGCACTCTCTCATTTACACACACTCTCATACACTATGGCCACTTTAGCTTATTCAGTTCACCTATACCACATGTCTTTGCACTGAAACCGGAGCACTCAAAGGAAATCTACGCGACCACAGGGAGAACATGCAAACTCCACAAAGATATACTAACTAGCCCAGTCGGGCCTCAAACCAGCAACATTCTTGCTGTGAGCTGACAGTGCTAACCACTGAGTCACCGTAATCAAAACAGGAAAATGTAAATCTGAAAAGAACCTCTGCAGTACTGTAGATGACACGCAAGTTTAGTTCAGAGGGTAATATATGCATATATAAAGCATTGCTCGAATGTTCATGAAACAAAGCCTCAAGTAAGAGTATAATTTTCAAAAAGTTGGCATAGCCCTGCAAAATAAATCAAGTGGGCCAGATTTGTGAGTTTTGCAGAGCTGGGTTGTTTAGATATGGAACAGACGCTGGAGAGAGATTAGCTGAAGCTCACCTCCACAGGGAATCTCCTTCCATTGATGCTGTGCTCTGAGCCGTCGGAACCATTGCTCTGGCCCCAGTGGAACTCCACCTTCTCGGCTTTGAAACGGCCTGGTAGCCCGGCTCCTCTCACAAAATAATCATCTTTTAGGAAGATCGCCACTGTGAGGACAAAAGGAAAGAGCTTTCAATTTTTTGGCCTGTACTGTACACTCTCAGAAATGAAGGTACAGCACCGTAGCTGTCACTGGGGTGGTACCTTTTCAAAAAGTTCACATTTGTACTTGAAGGGTACCTCAAAAGTATATATTAGTACCTAAAAATTTTAAGAGGAACACTTTTGTACTTTTTAGGTACTAATATGTACCCTTGTGGTATTAATATGGACCTTTTAGGTACAAATTTGTACCTTTTAAAAAGGTACCACCCCAGTGACAGCTTGCGTACCTTTATTTCCGAGAGTGCACATACAGTACACTGCAAAAATGCTTTTCTTACTTAGATTTTGTTTGTCTTGTTTCAATTGGTCTTAAATTCTTAAATCAAAAAGCATTTAGACAACCAAATTGTACGTCTTGTTTTAAGAATTAATAAGCCAAAATAAATGAGTTTTACCTTAAAGGTACCATGAAATTAAAATAAATTTTTTGTATATGTTAGTATCAGTGTTATCCCGATATCTATAATCTAGTGCACACCAAAACAGTGACAAAATTCGTGTTTATAAGATATAATACTGAAATAAACATGTAAAGCTTGTAGTTTGTCACTTCCACCTAAATGTCCAAAGTTTTTTTTTTTTTTTTGATTTTTTATTGCTGGATAACTGTACATAAGACATCAAAACAATATCAATCAATAAGTGACATTGACAAAAAGAACAGTACAATATGGAACAATGGAAACAACATCATAAAAAAAGAGAGAAAGGAAATAAAGGAAAGCATTAAAGATTTTTGGGTTAATTTAAGATTACCTATATGAAGATCTTAAGAGCAGAGCATATATATAATTTTTTTTTAAAGCTTTCTTGTTAGTCGATCCTGAAGTCAACTTTATTCATATCTTTTAAGAAGACCACAAAGGCTATAATAGGTTTCCTATTTGAGAATTTACAATTCATTCATTCATTTTCGTTTTGGCTTAGTCTCTTTATTAATCTGGGGTCGCCACAGCAGAATGAACCACCAAATTATCTAGCACATGTTTTATGCAGCGGATGCCTTTCCAGCTGCAACCCATCACTGGGAAAGAATTTACATTTGTGAATCTAAAAATTGCTTAAGAAAATAATACAATTTATTTAGAAAACCCATTATTTTCTTTTGTGGAGTCTGAATTAAAATACCCAAATATAATAATTTACAGTTGTATAGAAAATTCTGGTAGAATCTTCACCTTAACAAAAACTTTAAAATTTAATGACATCACCGAAAAAAAAGTATCACCGTTTCGTCAGCATTCACATAAAAAGAACAACTCAAGTCAGTGCCAAGTCTAAACTTTGGTTGAAATTTCTTTGCAGGATTAAACCTATGGGTCAGTTTAAAAGAAACCTCTTTTACCTTATTTGTGAGAAAGAGTTGTTGTTGTAGTGAGCAAATTTTCCACCAGTTAGGTTAATCAAAAAGGTTTTGGATCAGCGGTCTTTATTCACGTGACCTCATACTTTAGTTTCTCATCAAATCTTGACCAATCAAATGCGCCCTAGTATCTGACATGCCCTGCCCCTTCAAGACACTTCACGTTTGCTTTTCATTTTATGCGCATGAGCTCAACCCCTCTCACTGAGAGAGCTGTAATAAAACAAAATGCTATTGGCTGTTTTTTTTTTTTTTAAAGGAGGGGAGCTACACTATTTAGTGCTCAAATCAGATTTTTTCTCAGATCAGATTTTATGCATAGCTGTTCACATTGTTGTTATAAATGTGGCCAATATCAGATTTGCAGTGGGAACAGATCATGATCCTAAACTGACCCGCATGTGCAAAAGTACAACTACGCACAGCACAAAATGTCTATTTATGCCACAGTCTGTATACTGTATGAAGTACGTTGTCAGATTATGCTTAATATGATTATTGCCCTTTTCACAGACAACCGTGGTGTATTTCATAAACTGTAAAGGGCTGTTCTGCTACTACTAAAATGTATTTCGGCATTTGAAACCTAAAATAAGTCACTTGTGATGAAAACACTGATCTTTTGTGATTTATGATCAGTGTTTCACCGCGGTGCCCGTCAAGTGTTAATAAGCAGCCGTAGACTGAACTGTGAAGGCGGAATTGGTTTATCTCTGTTTGCAGAGTTATTTCATTTTACTTTGTTATTTACTTTGCGCACAGACCTCATCTGCAACACCCCTCTTCGGCTTTGCGATCAACCCGTGCCCCAGTTGTTAACCAGTTAACCAAGCACCAGTTTTGCCTTCAAAAATTTTTTCAACATGAACAACCAACTTTCTGTGGTAAAGTAACCTCCCTGTTAGTGGTTCTATGCTGCAGAGGAGTAGATGATGTTTGCAGCACAGAATGATGTCCCTCAAAGATTATGTAAAAGTCACATAAAATCCGACATAAGCGTTCACACTGCGGTCGCATTGCAAAACATCAGATCTGTGTCTGATTTAAGACTACATATGAAAGTGGCACAAATCTAAACTGAAAAGATCAGATTCCATGCGGTTTGGGCTGTTCACATTGTCATTACCTTAAGTCACATGAGGGGGAAAAAAGTCAGATTCGGGCCACATTTGGCTGCAGTGTGAATGTAGCCTATGTCCCACCCTCTCTTCACGTTTCGGTTGAGATTAGGTCAAACATCGAATAAAATAGCACATTTCAAAGCACTTCACAGGACCTTTAAAATAAGCAAAATAATCTGCCATTGGGGTATGCGAGATGAAATGAAAAACTAGATTATTTAGCTTAGCACATTGGCACATTATTAAGCTTGATTTAAGGTAAAACTCATTTCATTTTGACTTATTAATTCTTAAAACAAGACAATATGTTTTACTTGTCAAGAAAATACATCTTAATTTGAGAATTTCTAAATATTTGGCCTAGACTGATGCATTTCTGACTCAAAATACACCTGAGGATACTTCCTTTCTGTATTTTTGACCATTCATTTAGAAACAAATATTAAACAAACTCTAAAAATTGCAGGGTTCCACACAATTCATTCATGTTGTCTCAACTCAAATCGATTAAAGTGGTGGTCCAGAGTGTATTTTTGATGCTTGGTTGTGTTTATAAGAAGCAAACCAATGTGTTCTCATGCTCATTTGTAAAGAAAACCTTGTTATACTTTGATTACTTTGATTATATACAGCTACTCTGCTAACATGAAAATGACTGTCATGTTTCCTAGTTTCTCTGAAAGCCCGCCCTCAAGAGGCTCTGATTGGTCACATCTAGCACATGCTGTGCCTCTGCTGTGTGAATAGTGTCAGTCAGTGTAACAGTGTCAGTGTAAGCCTGAATTAGTCGTAAAATGTGAAAGACACAGCTGAACCTCACGCCTGCTCTTTAAAATAAAATCTGACAACTGTCTTTTATATTTGTATTCGGGTTATAAACATGTATACATAATATAAACGTTCAAATATCTTATGCGAGTTTGTTATTTACAGTAGGATGTAGAACGCAGGAAAAGTAGCCGCATAGAGAGACACTGCAGCGCTGGTGAAGATTGTGGGTTTTTACAGAGGTCTGATGGATAAATATGAATAAGTAGCTAAATTGTTAGCAAAGCCAAACAGCATTTTCTGTTGTTTACGTCCTTGCTACAACATATCATTAACGCTAAAAACTGTGCATGTAATTGATCAATGTTAACAGATAAAGATACTTACAGGTTGTGGCTCAGAGTCCACAGCTTCTTCTACTATGGTTGGAGCTGCTCCTTCTTTGAGGAGTTTTTAGTCAAATCCAGCACTGAACGGAAGCTGTCCTTAGTCAAATGCTAGAGCTATATCTTTTTTATTTTTTGTAATTCTCTGGGACATAATTAAATTAAATTGTAAGCAATTCTCTCTTTGTGTTGTGTCTTTGTGTTGTGCCCAAATACAGAAACAGAAGAAGTTCTGTGGAAATAGCAGCGTTTGGACGGCATTTTAGCTTTCTCGGTTGTAAAGTTACAGCGCATCTAGCTACACCCCTTCGCTGCACATGGTGAGTGCGCATAACCTGATGAGTTTTTGATCTCATTAACCTGGATGTACTTTTTTGTAGTTAACTCTGTAAAAGCCAATGTCTCCCTTTGCATTCAACTTTGGGCATATTGCGTTCAGAGATGTTGTTTATGTTCACACAGCTACATTACACACCAACTAAAGTTTAAAATATGATATTGTAGTGGACGACCCCTTTAAATTAACCTAACAAATATAAATGGACTGAACATAAAATAATTAAGTTGTCCAAAAAAAGCTCAAGAAACGTGTCGTTTTAGCTCATTTTGTGAAGTTTATTTACAAACTAATTTCGAGAGGATCACATGCTTATGATTGCTTGTGCCTGGTCACGCATTATTCAATTATGATTTACCAATCAGATGATTCCTGTCACTATAAATACCGTAAGTTTCATATAACAGCCATCTTCGTTTTGAAGAATCCCCCTTCCACCGCTACTCCTCCTCCTTTCCTAAATGGGTGGCACAGTGGCCCAGTGGTTAGCACTGTTGCCTCACAGCAAGAAAGTCACTGGTTCTAGTCCTTACCAAGCCAGCCAACGATTCTGTGCCGAGTTTACACATTCTCCCCGTGCTCACGTGGGTTTCCCCCGGGTTCCTCGGTTGACTAATCCAAATCGGCACCATAGACGTGCTCCTAGTAAGTAGTTATCTCTTAGAAGCAATCACGATCAGTTTATTAGCTACTACATCAGGGGAGTTCTTAAGATCTACCTGAGCTCAAACTCCCCTCTCGCCATGCAAATGGGAGGGAGCCCCGGGCTCTAAGTTCTAAGTGTGAACTCTTGAAAAATAAGTAGTATGAACAAGCAGCACATTCTTTGCTTGAGTGCACACTTCGTTTCTGCTGTTGCTGTGGCCCTCAGAAGGCCATGTCCCAAATGAAGCAATAATTTGTCTGAGAGAAGACATTTCCCCTTCTCTCTCTGTCAAATCACTCTTTTTGATTTCTCTTTTTATTTCATAAAACCCAGGTCTTAAAAAAAGGAGCAACCAATAATGAAAGCTTTTCCATCCAAAAAAAGCATTTAGAAATCACAAATTGGTCTTTCGCACCAGGACCGGACTTTAATTAATGGCAGCAACCCTAAATAGCGTGGCCTTTGTTTAGCAGATTTCCTTTTCTGATTGAATTTTCGAATGATTTTTGCTTGCCACCAGAGATTTGTGTCCTATTTAAAAGAACGGCTCCTCTGAAACCTCGCTTGTAATCTTAGCGAAACAGGCTAGTGTCCAAATGCTGAGATATTGAAGCAATCAACTGGTGGCAGACTGAGATCCGTCACCACAGCAACGTGAAGTGGCTCCGAGGTGCCAGAGGCAAAAAGTAAGATGGCAGGACACACTCACACAAACAGCCTGGGAAAAAAAACTAAAACAACACAACAACAAGCGTCCTTCTCTCTGCTCCTCTTTAAGTCATTTGGTCTCTTGTTGATTCTTTGACGTAATCCGACATGAGAGGAAGAATCGGTTTCATTAGTTATTCCAGCGTTGAGCTTCATGAGCTTTAACAAACAGGCAGGAATTAGACGGCTAAGCCAGCAGGACCTTGGAACGGCAGCATGTGAAAACTAGGCCTCGCTTGCCAGTAAATCCTTGATCAATGCAAATGTATCTTCAAGGTTCCAAGATCTCATGAATTTCTCAAGTTTAATTTGGTCAGGGGGTCTGTGAAAAGCCTGAGCACTGGGCAGTTTAACAATACACACACACACACATAGCACCAAAAAACACCTCTATTTTTGGAATAGCATGCTGCTTTTACTTTTACTGCAGTATTGATAAAGTATATTGTGTGCAGTAGGTGGTTTTTCAGTATAAATAAAGTAGAATCAAGCACACTGAGTAAAATACTATGGACAAATTGCAATGCACTTCACTTGATCCTTAATTTTGAGCAAAATAATTTGATGTTTTATTATTACAAGCCTGTAGCCAGGTTCGGGTGGTTCGAAAGACCCATCCCCCACTGATAAAAGGTCCAGTATTGTCCCATACATGAGCTTATTTGTCTTATTTTGACTGCTATACCATCGTAAATTGTAAAAATAACCCATCAAAGGTTTACAAAGTATGCAAACAATTATTTTTCATGAGTCCAACATCCAGCTGTACAAGAACACATACAATGTGATGATAGTGAAGTCATCTTTCACTTCAAGTAGCCCAAATTTTATTCTGAATCTTGGACCTTATTCTTGAAAGATATAGCCATAAAAAGGTTTATTAATCTGCCAATCCTCCTGTTTTTCCCGGGATTCTCCCGTATTTTACAATTCTATTCTGTAAATCATCCTGTAAAGGTATTTTCCCATATTTTTAATCTTTCTATGAAGGGTGCCAATAAACATTAAAGGGCCAATCCTCCCTATGTGCAACCCATACCACTAAACCACCAGGGAATGCCCCTTGCTCTCAAATGTGAGTCTGTTCTGTGATTTCATTTTATTTAGGCATGAAAACACTTTGAAATAAATAGAAAAATGGTGGGATTCCCTTCTTTTCCATTACAGGCGCCCTTGCCCCTCCTTTACAATCCTCAAAACAGTGAGTTTATGTAGCGGTGCGTGACTGTCAGACGCACTCCATAGTGATAAATAGACGCTGTTTCACCCTAACGGATTCTGTACACGCGATTTGAAGTGGACACTCGGTTTCGGGAGAGTGTAATATTATTATTATTATTATTATTATTAATAATAATAATAATAATAATAATAATAATAATAATAATAATAATAATAGTAATAATAATAATAATAATAATAATAATAATAATAATAATAATAATAATAATAATAATAATATCTAAACATGTAGATCTTGGTGGTTTTTCTTTTAAACACAACAAATTGTAAAACGTCAGGGAAGCAATTGAATGCTTTCATTATAGATCTGTGCATTTTTAAAGACACCTCTGTTATTTAATGTGATCAAACAAAAAAAATCTAAATGAGAGATTCATTTGCTGCTCTTTAATCAGATTATTTAAATTATACAGTGAAAAAAGGTAAATGAGATTTGATAACTTGATTCACTTTCTTTATAATATCTATTTATTTGAATAGGCTAAACTGTTTCCTAACGTATTTGCTGCTTTTTCAAATGTATACTATGCTATCCTTTGTAAAAAAAAATAAAATAATAATAATAATTATAATAATAGTAATAATAATAATAATAAAACATATTACTGACAGTTTCAACCATTTATTTACAATAAAACGGGGGGTTGGGGGGATGGCAAGAGGCATATTCCTTGTTTATATATCTCAATGTTGACAGGTATGCATAAGGCGAATACTGTAACTGCAAAATTCATACTTTTTGAGAAAAAATAATCACCCTTTTCACTAGGCTACCTACAGGCCTGTGTTAGTAGTATTATTAGCATTGAAAGCATTAATACTTTTAAAATTTGTTCCACATGCACTTTAAAAATGTATGTAGTGTCCAGTGGTTTCCCATTTCCAAATCTTTTTGGAGTTGAGATTTATACATAACCTGAAAGCTGAATAAATAAGATTTCCATTGATGTATGGTTTGTTAGGATGGGATAATATTTGGTAGAGATTTAGAAAATACTGAAAAATAAAAAGGTTTTTTCAAATAAAGACGTTAAAGTTGTCCAAATTTAGTTCTTAGCAATGCACATTACTAATAACAAATATTTTGTTTTTGATTACTCGTATTACTGGAAATTCACAAAATATGTCTATATAACATGATCTTTACGTAATATTTAAATGATTTTTGGCAAAAAAACACCATGATGCATACAATATACATTGCACTATTGCATGTAGAACATAAACTAGATTTGTGGTCCATGGTCACATTTTATTTTGAGTCCCCTATTGTGCAACACAATATTCAAATATGTTTTCTGGTATTCCTGCAATAATTATAACAGTACTGGTTAAGTTCAGTCTTTAAAGGTGCTGTATGTAAGTGTTTGACTCTTCTAAAGCATAAAAATACCATAATGTGTGGCGATATTTAAGAAACATCCTAAGTAAACATACTTGTTTAATTGAAAAACAATGCTGAAGTCAGATATTTTGCTTTGAAAATGTTTTTTCCGTGCCAGAACGCTGTCTTTGTTTAAGTAAATTTAACCTGCACAATGCCAGTTTAGCCAATTACATTTCAGCACTCCGGGTTGCCTTGTTGGAAAACAGCGTATTTCATTCATTCATTCAGAAAAGCTCTGAAAGCATGCGTCCGTGACCGAAAATGCATACTCCGGTGGACATAGCAGACGTAGAAATGAGACAGATTCAGTTCCACATGAGGTTATTAATTAGCAAATGATATAAATATTATGAACGTAAACATTAGGTGAGCAGGTTACATTGTCACCGCGTGTCCTAACAACACGATTTGTGACGAGATACGCAGTGATGAGCAATTTGGCTGTTTGCACCAGACAAAACACGACAAAAATTTAAATACAGCCATTCAGAAGCACAGAATATGCACTCACTCACAAAACAGTAAGGTTTATAATGTATTTATTACATGTTAACCCTCTTTAACATCATTAAATGTAGATGCTGAATCACTCATATGTGTTTAGTTTAATTTCAAATGGTTTATTGTATTTTCAAGATCTGAGGTGCTGCTGCTTTCAGTATATGGCAATAAATGTCATGTAAATGGCATTCAAACTCACATTGTTAGCATTTAGCACTGAATAAAGCACACAAGGTTTACCTGAGGTGATCACTGTCATAGGTGTCTGTTGTTCAGCTGTGAGAAATAGAAGCCATTTCTAATATATCAATTTGAGGTGTTGGTTAGAACCAGAACTTCTTTTAATATGCAAAATAATCCCTCTATCGCGTGTCGTTGCTTTTATTTAGAACACAGTTTAAATCACTCACTTCTGCCCTCAATCTGGCAATGCGCGCTTGCGTTAATTTTGATTCAGGAGTGCAATACCTAGTTCAACCACTGGGTGTCAAACTTGCATACTGCACCTTTAAATGAATAGAAACTATAAGATTGTTTCCTAATGTTATGGGATTGTTATTATGCCAAAAAATAATTGTTTGACGATTCTATTCCAATTTATGGTTGTACTGTCTGTGGTCCATTTTCCTTGTTTTTTTCATTCGAAGAGTTCATTAGGAACTGATCTGAGACTTTTGTTTGGTGTGGATGGCTGCATTCGAACACACTAACAAATATTCCTGTTCGGGACATCCCTAATGAGCGTTCGCTCAAGGTGAGAAGGTCAAAGGTCACTTGACGTTGAAGCCATCCACAGAGAAAGCGATTTAAATCATTGATTGAGGTATGCATTATTCAAAGGCGCCGAGTCTGTAGGTTTATTGTGTCGCCCTGTTCCAGGTGATTATTTTGCTGATAAAACACTCATGTGTCAGTTATAAATAGGAGAGCAGCTCTCCATTATTCATGGGACAACAGCGGGACATTTGTCTTCCTCCGCACGGATTATGTTAAGGAGGGAAACGCTGGGCAATTCGTGTCTGTGTTTACTTCCTCAATATGCTCCGCTGCAGTACGGCTTAATGGTGCAAGACTGTAGCATGAAAACTGAATTCAGCTGTGAAAAGTTCAGGAGGAGATCGCATCATAAAAGTTTGATAAAGCTTGAAAGTATGATGGCTGAACGGTTAAATTGTGTGCAACGTATCATTTATGTAAGCCAAAGATTTGCTGAATGTTTCAGTCCTGGTGGTCACATTAGGGATGTGGTTTTAAGCAAAGACTATAGAATACACAAGACGTGTCACTCAAATAGTTTTAAATAGGGAAAAGTGTAACGGTCAATTTGGCAAATGAAGCCCCGCCTTCTAGTACAGGAGCCAATCAGTGATCACTATAGACTGAGGATTCTCTGGTGGAGGAGCTGGGATCAGATGTGAATTTCAGCAGATTTTGTTTGACTCAAACGTTTAGAAATTAAACTAAAAAGACAGTTGTTGTTTATTTTGATTGTTGATTCCTTATATGAAATTTCTTAATCGTGAGCTTTGCCAGCAATTTTGGAAAATTTGATATTTCCCCATTCAAACAGAATGCCGAGCAAACTGCCCAAGAGGCGTTTCAAAGATTTCTGCTAAATAAAATGACTTGCCTTAAATGGACTTTGGTTTAAGTGATTTACATTCATCAACCCTCCCTTCCAATTATTTGTGTCAATCTTTTTTCTAGTATCCAAAAATCTTCAAAAAATACAGTCCCTTCAGAAACTTGCTTAGCACTGGCACATTGTTTCTTAATCATTTTTGCTCTTTTACTTCCCTTCATTAAAAATTAAGCAATAAAAACCTTAACAAAAGTGAATGATAATGGGGGAGGGAGCAGTACTGCTTATACAGCAGTGGTCCTCAACCACAGAGAAGCGGACCGGTACTGGTCGGTGGATCAATTGGTATTGGGCCACACAAGAAATCATTAATTATTTCGGTTTGATCTATTATCCGAGTCTGAACGATCTTTTATTTAATACAAATATTTTATGTTGAAAAATGACTGTATTCTCTCGCTTACATTTCAGTCACTTGAGCTCCAAAATTTAACCCCCAAGCAGCAAAATGAGAAGAAACAGACGTCTTTGGAAATGTTCTCTGCAAAGGGAAAAAAGCCCAGTGAAGGGCCCACGAACTGTCAAGGAATGGATCTGCAACCCATTTGTCAACATATCAGGTGATTTCACCATGTCTGTGCAAGAACATCAACTGCTGGAGATCGCAAATGACGGCGGCTTTTTAGGACTCGTTCACATATCGTGTTTTTTCTAGAGTTTGTGCAAGTTCGTTATTTTTCTTATTTCGGTAGACTAATTATCTCAGACAAACACAGAACACTGAAACAGGGCTTTATAATTTTCTCCATAAATAAAACATGTATCAGAGTTGCAGCAATGTTCTGGCAGCTTGTCATCCTATGAAAAAATGGTTTATGGTCACCTAGCAACCTACGAACCACCACAACCCCCCATAACCCCCACCCCCCGGTCCGCTGTATAAAGCGTTGACCGGTCTGCGGTGATTTGGGAACCAAATTAGCATTTGTTATTATCAAATTTGATGGAGCGCTTATGGCTGGGCAGTTTTATCTGAACAACTTTCATGCACATTTTGTCAGTAAAGCCGGATCTAGTAAACCTCCAGCATGTGAGTTTAGATGGAGCAAAGCTTTCTACAAAGAGTCGTAGTACACTGATTAGGTACGGCAAAAATCTTGACTCAAATTTAGTTTAATTGGTTGATAATGACATTGAGATAATTGTTCTGCGATAATTGACAGCTGTTTACTTCGCTTGTCAATGAACTATGACTGTAGTAAAAACAGCATGTGAAATTACTACATATAATAACATGGTTTTAGTCCAAACTAGGAATGGCTGATGTGAAACTGACGAGTGTCGAGATCCCGAAGTGCAAGTGTTTCAAAACACTGCACCGAAGCATGATTCGAAACACCCAGGTCATGTGACTAAAGGCATTCGAAACACCAGGTCAAGGAAAAAGCAATTCAAAGCATCGCTCATTTGAGAAGCGTTTGACCAACAGAGTCATCTCAGATTGGTTTCTTGAACATGACAGTGAGTTCACTGTACTCAAATGGCCTCCCCAGTAACCAGATCTCAATCCAATAAAGCACCTTTGGGATGTGGTGGAATGGGAGATTCGCATCATGGATGTGCAGCCGACAAATCTGCAGCAACTGCGTGATGCTCTCATGTCAATATAGAGCAAAATCTCTGAGGAATATTACCAGTACCTTGCTTGATCTATACCATGAAGGATTAAAGCAGTTCTGAAGGCAAAATGGGGTCCAACCCGTTACTAGTAAGGTGTACCTAATAAAGTGGCCAGTAAGTGTAGTGTAGGCTAGAAACTACACTCTCATTCTGGCATAATAATCAATGAATTTACTGGTGTACCATGGCTGCAGCTAGTGCAATAATATTACGCAGTGCCTGAAAATATTTGCAAGCTAGGTAAGAGCGCTGCATAATATCAGTAAAGTTTCTTGATAATTAAAACTATACATTTAAATCAATTTTAACACTCTCTCTGAAGTGTTAAGCCTAAAATCCTGGAGCCTCCACTGCATGAAATGACTTTTTGTTTCATTTTATGGCCTATTTTAAATCACATTCTCTTTTATTTAACAGCCTGAGATTTTCTGATAATTACTGTATGACCTCACGTCGCATGGTAAGTTGGATCATTGTTTATTTTGGACAAACTATCCACTTCAGATTTACCCGTTTTGCCTGTATTCTTCATTGACGTTTTGTTGGACGACTCCGCATCAAACCCGTCCAGCGTGAGTTCCTGGTACTCCATCGAGACCTTAGTGTCTTGGTCGGCTATATTGATTGGCGATTGGTTTCTCTCCTGGCACTCGGGAAAAGCTGCCGCCCAGCCTGTATCTGGTCCGTACGTCCCTGCAGAAGAGAAAGACAGCAAATCAATGGATCATCACAGTGCAAACAGAAGCCGAACCGCTCCCAGACTCACTTTATTCTTCATAAATGCCAATCAAAGCACGCTAGAGCTGTCCTGAGACGACCATCTGTCTGTCTGTGTGTTTCATGGAAAGTATAAAAACCTGACAGAATTGACAGTTTAGTCACACTTTAATCCGAGACCTTTGAACTGCGCAGACTAAAGCAGACACGACTTTGTTTCAAATTCTGCAGACTCTACAAGAATTCAGTAGAGGAAAACTGTTCAGAGGTAATCAGGGACACTGCAAGACTGTGAATTCTGCTGTGTCAAAGTAAAATATTCACAGATACATCCTTATCTGATCTTTGGCAATACAGATATGCCCAAATATTGACTTGTTAGTGAACACTTGCAAATGGAATGAGTTCTATGATATAGTGCTATATGTGTGACACATGACAATGTCTTATTAGTAGGCCCATTTATCCGCAAATGTTTCAGCCCATCATTTAATCTAACGCCGAACAATCCCTGCAGGCACAGGATGCTAATATAACTCTTTATTGATGTTGTACCCCAACATACCCCAATGTCGTGGGGACATTGGATTATGCTTGGAAATGAAAATCAGTTTGACATCAGAACCCAACGTCTGGCCGATGTCAATGTCCAATCTAAAATCAACCTAAAATCAATCAAACATCAACGTCTAATCATGTTACACCTTAACGTTGTATGGATGTTACCACTATGACGTCTATCAGATGTTGGATTTTGGTCACTTTCCAACACAACCTAAAATCAACCAAACGTAATTTGACGTTGTTATTGGACGGCAAAATAACGTCCTTAGATGCTGGCTAGACATTGATTTTTGGTCATCTGACGTCATGACCTAAATCTAACCTTATATTAATAATGTCTTATGATGTTATGTGCATACTGGGATATATCGTTTGAGCATCAATATCGCAATGCTTGTATCTGCAATAGTCACATCGCAGGATTATATTATTTATTAAATATTTAAAAAAAAAAGATATTATTAAATATTAGTATTTTTTTACTATTTATACAATGATGACCATGTTATTTTACATCTGATTGTTCAACTTTTGTACATGGATACTGTTACGCTCCCCATAAAAAACATAAAGCACTGTTTATTTATTTTTGCTTATTATTACTTATTACAATTTATGCAGATGCACTGCATAGGAAAAGGCTTGATCATCCCAGTCAATCTAAATTAATGAAATATTATGGATATATAAATATCCTCTGGTGAAATTATATATATATATATATATATATATATATATATATATATATATATATATATATATTAAAATTGTTTTCAATATGAAGCGGTCCTAATTCTATCTATTTATGTACTTATGTAAATGTGTGTAAATACATATTAATACAGTTTTTATATTCATTTCAATAATATTATAATGCTTGGATAAATTATGTAAAATACAATTTGTAAAGTAACATTTTCTGTCTTTTACTAGATGCATTATATGAAAGGCTTGCAGTGGCTGTGGTTCTAATTAGAATTTAATTGTGTTTTTATGAGTTTTTTTATTTTATAAAAAGGTTTTCGGTCCATACATTTTCAAACTCATGCTGTATAAATCTGCAGATTATAAACATATATAAAATCTGCAGTTTGAAGAGTTATGAGAATATATGAAGAGTTTAGATGCAAAAACCTCTAAATGCCATCTGAAATTTCCATAGAAAATTAATCTTTTTCTCAGCCTTCTTTGTTTATGTTGAGATATTTCACTTTAAAGACCAGGAAAATGACTTATTCTTTGCCATAAAAGTGATATTACTGAACATACACACATGAGCCTTATAAAAATATTCATTTCTGAGGAAAATTTTAGATGGCATTTAGGCTTTTGCATCTAAACTCTTCATACAGGGAGTGCAGAATTATTAGGCAAATGAGTATTTTGACCACATCATCCTCTTTACGCATGTTGTCTTACTCCAAGCTGTATAGGCTCGAAAGCTTACTACCAATTAAGCATATTAGGTGATGTGCATCTCTGTAATGAGAAGGGGTGTGGTCTAATGACATCAACACTCTATATCAGGTGTGCATAATTATTAGGCAACTTCCTTTCCTTTGGCAAAATGGGTCAAAAGAAGGACTTGACAGGCTCAGAAAAGTCAAAAATAGTGAGATATCTTGCAGAGGGATGCAGCACTCTTAAAATTGCCAAGCTTCTGAAGCGTGATCATCGAACAATCAAGCGTTTCATTCAAAATAGTCAACAGGGTCGCAAGAAGTGTGTGGAAAAACAAAGGTGCAAAATAACTGCCCATGAACTGAAAAAAGTCAAGCGTGCAGCTGCCAAGATGCCACTTGCCATCAGTTTAGCCATATTTCAAAGCTGCAACATCACTGGAGTGCCCAAAAGCACAAGGTGTGCAATATTCAGAGACATGGCCAAGGTAAGAAAGGATGAAAAACGACCACCACTGAACAAGACACACAAGCTGAAACGTCAAGACTGGGCCAAGAAATATCTCAAGACTGATTTTTCTAAGGTTTTATGGACTTATGAAATGAGAGTGAGTCTTGATGGGCCAGATGGATGGGCCCGTGGCTGGATCGGTAAAGGGCAGAGAGCTCCAATCCGACTCAGACACCAGCAAGGTGGAAGTGGAGTACTGGTTTGGGCTGGTATTATCAAAGGTGAGCTTGTGTGGCCTTTTCGGATTGAGGATGGAGTCAAGCTCAACTCCCAGTCCTACTGCCAGTTTCTGGAAGACACCTTCTTCAAGCAGTGGTACAGGAAGAAGTCTGCATCCTTCAAGAAAAACATGATTTTCATGCAGGACAATGCTCCATCACACGTACTCCACAGCGTGGCTGGCAAGAAAGGGTCTAAAAGAAGAAAAACTAATGACATGGCCTCCATGTTCACCTGATCTGAACCCCATAGAGAACCTGTGGTCCATCATCAAATGTGAGATTTATAAGGAGGGAAAACAGTACACCTCTCTGAACAGTGTCTGGAAGGCTGTGGTTGCTGCTGCATGCAATGTTGATGGTGAACAGATCAAAACACTGACAGAATCTATGGATGGCAGGCTTTTGAGTGTCCTTGCAAAGAAATGTGGCTATATTGATTATTGATTTGTTTTTGTTTTGTTTTTGAATGTCAGAAATGTATATTTGTGAATGTTGAGATGTTATATTGGTTTCACTGGTGAAAATAAATAATTGAAATGGGTATATATTTGTTTTTTGTTAAGTTGCCTAATAATTATGCACAGTAATAGTCCCCTGCACACACAGATATCTTCCTAAAATAGCTAAAACTAAAAACAAACTAAAATCTACTTGCAAAAATATTCAGCTTTGATATTAATGAGTTTTTTGGGTTCATTGAGAACATGGTTGTTGTTCAATAATAAAATTAATCCTAAAAAATACAACTTGCCTAGTAATTCTGCATATATAAATATATAAGAAAATGTCAGCAGAATTCTGGGTAAATGCAATACATCATAATTTACGAGGACAAAGATTGTCAAATATGATGTAAACAAATGAAGTATAGATGCTGGATGTTGTTTTATTAATGTGTAAAAGTAAATAAGTTTAGTTTCTGCTTTCTAAGCCAATAGGAAGATGAATGTTGAATAATAATAACATATAATTATAAGGTTTCTGTTTTACATACAAGTATGAATTCCATCACATCACATTTATTCATTTTCTTTTAGGTTTAATCCCTTTATTAATCGGGGGTCGCCACAGCAGAATGAACTGCCAACTTATCCAGCATATGTTTTATGGGAAACATCCATACACTCCCATTCTCACACATACACTACGAACAATTTAGCTTAGCCAATTCACCTATATAGCATGTCTTTGGATTTGTGGGGGAAACCAGAGCACCTGGAGGAAACCCACTCGAACACGGGGAGAACATTCAAACTCCACACAGAAATGCCAACTGACCCAGCCGAGGCTCTAACCAGTGACCTTCTTGCTGTGAGGCAATAACGCTACCCACTGCACCACCGAGTTGCCCTCAATTCCTGAGCAATTAATTTTGATGATTTCACTTATAAGCTGTCTATATTTTGATTACCCATTTGAAAAATATATATAAAAAAACAAATTACTCTCAAGTTAAAAGGAATAGTTCCCCCCAAAAATGAAAGTTTACTAACTATTTAATAACCCTTGAGTGATTCAAAACCTTTATGAGTTTCTTTTTTTGTTGAACACAAAAGAAGATATTTTGAAGAATGCTAGAACCTGTAACCACCAAGTTTGGTAGTAGGAAAAACTAATACTATGGGAGTCAATGGTTACAGGTTTCCAAAATAACTTATCCTTTGTCCAACAGAAAATGACTCAAACAAGTTTGTGACCACTGAATAGTAAGTATATAACTGCAGAATGTTCAGTTTTGTGTGAACTATACCTTTAATGTATATTTAAGAACTTCTGTATATTTATGGCGACAATTTAAATAAAAATGGCCAAATTATTAGTTCTATACATGATGAAGATGCTGAAGTGAAAGTTATACAACACTGCTGAAAAAACATTCAAACTACTTCAATCAAACTTCAGCAGTAATGCTACCATTCATTCATTCATTCATTCATTCAGGGGTCGCCACAGCACAATGAACCACCAACTTATCCAGCATATGTTTTATGCAGCGAATGCCCTTCCAGCCAAAACACCCATTCACCCTTGCATTCACACACATACACTACACTCTCAGAAATAAAGGTACGCGAGCTGTCACTGGGGTGGTAGCTTTTCAAAAAGTACAAATATTCCTCAAGGGTACATATTAGTACCTAAAAAGTACAAAAATGTACCAATATATGCTTTTGAGGTACCAATATGGACCTTTTTAAGTACAAATGTGTACCTTTTGAATAGGTACCACCCCAGTGGCAGCTTGCGTACCTTTATTTCTGAGAGTGTACGACTACTTTAGCTTATTCAATTCACCTATAGCGCATGTCTTTGGACACAGAAACACCAACTGACCCAGGGACTCGAACTAATGACCTTCTTGCTGTGAGGTGACAGCGCTAACCACTGAGCCACCATGCCACCCATTGCTACCATTACAATAACTGTTTTACTTCAGTAAACGACAGTGCTTCCAAAACAGCGTCTTCCAGTAACAAGCTATTTGGCCCAACAATTAGCATTAGAGCATACTAAAACGCGTAAGTAGCCTCAGCAACACTGTGTGTAATAATCAACGATCAATGTCACACAGAAGAGACCCTTGTCGCTTTAAACCTAATAAAATAAAAGTATGCACAGGCAATTTTACTTCAGCGCACAAAATGAGACAAGCAAACAAGACGAGGATATTTTAAGAGTCCATTAAACCCTCTACTACAGTTAGAAGCGCCGCTTTGGCTTTGCTCACAGTTACAGCCTGCCAAATCATAAATGCACCTTTCAGAGCAATAACCACATCCTGATGAGACGCTATAGTGTGTGTGTGTGTGAGTGTTTCGTCTTTTGCAGACTTGCTGAGAAGCGAACGCCGGTGCGCTAAACAGAAGCTCCATCCCTAATTGAAAGCAATCCTCAGCTACCGGCCTTTAAGATGAATTTGCCGACAATTACCCTGGCCCTGCAAGCATCCGGACCCATCCGAAATGCGTATTTCATCAAATTAGGATTCATCCACCTCAGCCTCTGCCCTCGCTGCAGCCTTGGGGCATATTGATTGGACAGGTCTGGGTTTCATACGGAGCGGCAGAGTGCTATAGATCCAGGCAGCACTGCTGGGTAATGAAAGAGAGCGAGGACCTGCGTGTGAAGAGATTACTCACTCCTTAATGCAGCCCTAACAGGGTTAGAAAAACTGCACACGCAAACTTAATCCCAACCACACCTCGGGATACGCATCTCAGATGAGAAAAACAGCGGTCTGAGTACATAACCCTGCCTCCCAGCAGGAAAAAGGAGGATCACTACTATTTCTCTTTGATTCCTTTTGCTGGGTTAATGGGCTTGTTTGTTGTTACATCTATTTTTCATTTGTTTATGCATTACGCTATGGTCACTTAAAGGTGCTGTAAGTTTTTGACTCTTCTAAAGCATAAAAATACCATAATATGTGTGCAGATATTTAAGAAACATCCCAAGTGAACATACTTGTTTAACTGAAAAACAATTATGTACACCTAATTATAGCGTGATCAATAGATTTCTCGTCTTTTTTCTGCACACATTTAACTCTGTCATAACTGCAATATTTACACTCCTCCTTAAAATGTATAGCATATGTGACAGTATGGGCTGCTTTTCGCTGTACTCGGTGACAAAAAAGAATTGAATGTTGTTCTGTGTCCATGATGGAACTTACAGGCATATAACATTAGACTTGTCCCTCACATCTGCTCATTTCTGTCGTCTGTTAATAAGGTAAGCGGGCTGTATGCACGCAAGCGATACACTTATTTAAACATGTCTTATGATAATACTATGTAGGCACATTTATACATACAGTTTTAAAACTTTTACAACAACCGTGCCGCAAAACAAAATGCATTTCCCCTGTAAAAAACTATCCAAAAGCTACATAGGTCTATGTGCTTTTGCGTATTTATTTGTTTATAATATTATAGCGTGGATTATAAAACGAGAGAGTACATCTTTGTCATGGATCATATTTCTAAAAATAAGTTTGAAGAGTTGTCTGTAGCAGCATGGTACTAACGTCACAGGCGAGCGCTGCGAAGGCTCTGTAGTCCGTTTATAGCCTAATGTTAGCTATTCAGTTCTTGTGTTTGCATTTAAGATCCAAAAGTGCTAAAAGTTGTATTTTCATGTGAGGATTATCCGGCTGGACAAAACATGTAAGTGTATTAAACAGTGCTTGAACACAGAGCTTATTATTTGCAATCTTCAAAAAGCCTATAGGAAAATCCTTTAGACCAATTACCAACCTACGTCACACATGACGTCACACGGGTCCCCGGTTGCAGAAAAAGACCTGCTGCAATAGTAAACATGTCGTGTATTTCTAAGACAACAACAAACTCTGAACCGCATCAGATGTCATTCCCTCGCTGTAAATGCTAGCGATCCCGTTTTTTCTGCCACCTCCCTGCGCGCGCATCCTGAATGTTTACATACATGGTAATTGGTCTATAGAGATTTTATCGAGGGAACCAGCTTTATGCTAGCAGCCAATTCGCCTACAAGGTGACGTCATAGTTCCTCCACTCTATGGCACAGATATCTGAAAGTATCTCTATCGCCCCCTCGAGTCCCGGAGTTGCCATTACATTAGCACAACACTATGTTAAGTGAAATAGGATCACATTTTGCAATGCCATGTCCACGTTTTCACATGGGTTTCTTTGTTTGCTCAAGTTGCTGTTCATTTGCTCAAACGTCTATCAACCTAAACAGCACATAATTCAGCTCCCCCTCCCTTCCTTCCTCACCTTCAGTAAAAATACACTTCGGCTGGCTGGTACAGTACATAGAAAGTTATTTGCGTGAGGACAGAGGGGAAGGTTCAACCTATTCCAACATTAAATGGTTGTGAGAGATCTCAGCCTCCCACTGTTTTGATTTAGCCTTCATTCCTCCCTCCAGACAGAAAGGGAGGGAGCACAGACCAGGTGTCAAATCAACATTTCATTCACCTCTGACCCTCTCTTGGCTCGATCAATACTGCCTCTGTTCACCGTTTCCTTCTCTTTTTTTTACTTTGTTGAGGGAGAGAGAGAAAGCAAGTGAGAGAAGCTGATGGAGCTCCTAAAATGAGATTACGCTTTGAGGCAAAAGACGTTAGCCTTGCTATGAGCACACAACCACTCGAACCACTGATCCTCTCAAACTTTAAAGACATAGTTCACCTGGAATGAAAAAATGACTTTTTTTTTGCTCAGTTTTCTGTCCTCAAAACTTGATTGTCCTTCTTTTCTGAAATACTATTCCATGGAATACAAAAAGCTGCTTTTCTTCAAGCAAATTCTACTGAATATCTTATACAGTGTTAAAACTAGAGTTCCAACACAAAAATCTCAAGTATTATGTTGCTTCAACTCGTTTTAAATAAGTAGTTTGAACATGCAGCTAACTTATTTTCTGAGTGTACACTACCTGACAAAAGTTTTGTCGTCAATCCCAGTTGTAAGAGCAACACATAATAACTAGACTTCTAGTTGATCATTTGGAAAAGTGGCATGAATCATCTGTTGAACTGCATCCCAATCATCACAAATACTGCAGGAGACCTATTGGAACCTGCATGGACCCAAGATTTTCACAGGAATCAGTCAAGTTTGGTGAGGGAAAAAATATGGTTTGGGGTTACATTCAGTATGGGGGTGTGCGAGAGATCTGCAGAGTGGATGGCAACATCAACAGCCTGATGTATCAAGATATTTGTGCGGCCCATTACATTATTAAAAAGAGGAGAGGGCACATTCTTCAGCAGGATAGCGCTCCTACTCATAATTCAGCCTCCACATTAAAGTTCCTGAAAGAAAAGAAGGTAAAGGTGCTCCAGTATTGGCCAGCCTAGTCACCTGACATGAACGCTATTGAGTATGTTTGGGGTAAGATGAAGGAGGAGCCATTGAAGATGAATCCAATGAATCTTGATGAACTCCTGCAAGAATCCTGGGAGTCCTGCAAGAATCCTTCTTTGCCATTCCAGATGACTTCATTAATTAGTTATTTGAGTCATTGCAGAGATGTATGGATGCAGTCCTCCTAGTTAATGGGAGTCATACACAATATTAAATATTTTTCCACTGCACCATGACTTTATATTCTATACTGGACATTATGTAATGATGTAAGCAAAGTCAGACTGTACTGTCCTAATTAAATCATTAAAAATCAAGGCATGATCATATTTTATTTTGGTAAAATAAGTGTAATCTAGAGGCCTTTGCCTTTCATTTTAGCCACTTTTGATTCCAAATGATCAACTAGAAGTCAAGTTATTATTTGTTCCTAAAACTTGATTAGGCGACCAGACTTTTGTCTTTTTGTATACCGTAAAAAATGCTGGGTTTCACACAATCGATTTGTATTGGGTCAATATAAAAAAAATAAAGCTAACTTATTAGGTTGTAACAAAATTAAGTTGATTGAACATAAAACAATCAAGTTGTCCCACAAAACTCAAGATTTGTGTTATTTCAGCTTAATTTAAAAGTAGTTTAAAAAAGCATCACATGTCATTTTTTAAGTTCAATATGATCTGAAGAAGCTGTATAAAATGGCATTAATTATTATTTCATTCATTTTCTTTTCAGCTTAGTCCCTTTATTAATCTGTGGTCGCCACAGTGGAATGAACCGCCAATTATCCAGCACATGTTTTATGCAGCGGATGTCCCACTGCGCCACCATGCAGCCCTGGCATTAATTAATAGTATAATA
>CAIGQZ010031698.1:6285210-6313172 GCA_903798205.1 Danio tinwini | reverse complement strand
ATGTTTGTTTTATTGTGTCTAATAATATTTTTTTCTTCTGGAGAAAGTCTTATTTGTTTTATTTCGGCTAGAATAAAAGGAGTTTAGATTTTTTTAAAAGCCATTTTAGGGACAACATTATTAGCCCCTTTAAGCTATATATATTTTTTTCAATAGTCTACAGAACAAACCATTGTTTTACAATCACTTGCCTAATTACCCTGACCTGGGGTGCATTTCCCAAAACCATCGTTAGCTAACTAAGGTTACAAGTTTTGTTGTTTCAAACATAGTTTGTTGATTTGCCGTTTCCTAAATCCATCGTTCCAACGAACATTCACAAACTGCATCGCAGACTTGAGCACTTGAAACGACACCTCTGGAGCTGTAGTTAGAAACATAGTTTCTGGCTGTGTCCTATTCCCACTTATCCCTCCTATGCCCCATTCATTTAGAACATTCAAAGTTGGAATTATTAAAAATAAAAAAGCATTAAGGTCATCTCTTATAGGTGTAATTTGATTTCAAAGTATTTTTACAGTTCAGCTTTAGCGATCTTCATGTTTACAATTGCGCTTTTCTTTCGCAGTGCACTTTGAAAACTTTGATGTCATTTTGAACACAGCCTCATGACAAAAGCTATAGGTGACTATTTTTTAAAAGCGGAATTTATGTTACGTCTCCAAAGCTTGTGAAAACAAAAAAACATAGCATACGTAAATTTTTTATTTATTTATACTGGGTTATTTTTGAAGTATCTGTACTGTATACGACATGGGCCTGCTGGTTAGAGCATATCTGCAGTGGTTTGCACGTGATAATTGTAAAAGCAGACTTTTCAAAAAATAAATAAACAATATCCTACTTAATAATAATAATAATCATCATCATCATTAATATTATTATTAAAATATGATTTTTTTTCATTTTCTAATAAATAATAAATATTAAATACATTTTCTTAATAAATAACCTCATTTTTTTTTTATTTATATGATTTATATTTGAAATTAGAATAGTGTTAGCCTTTGTACGAGATTTTATGTTTTAGAATAGAATATGTAATGTTCTCAATAATATTAGTAGAAGAAACACAGGCCCTACATGTGCTATTTACATTTATTTCAATTAATATGAAAAGTGAGTGCATGTTTTTACCAAAACTAATATTGGATTTTATTTAAAACATTACAATAGTAATTTTATAGTAAAACAATATAATTTGCAAAAATAAATTATGGAGTTCTTCTCTAAAGAAGTTGTTACTCCACCCCGTTTTATGGGCGTTTTACATTATAACTAACGTGGTTCAAATGATGGATCTGCAACAGAGAAACTACGGGTTTTGGGAAACACTCGTCACTACATCGTTCTTTTCCCAAACTATGCATCGTGCTATAATAGTTTAGCCGCGAGTTACGTCAATGTTTGGGAAACGCACCCCTGCCTAGTTAACCGAATTAACCTAGTTAAGCCATTAAATGTCACTTTAAGCTGTATAGAAGTGTTTTGAAAAATATCTGGTAAAATATTATGTACTGTCACCATGGCAAAGACAAAATAAAAGAGTTATTAGAAATGAGTTATTAAAACTATTATGTTAAGAAATGTGTTGCAAAAAATCTTCTCTCCGTTAAACAGAAATTGGGAAAAAATTAAACAAGAGGGCTAACATTTCAGGGGGGCTAATAATTCTGACTTAATATTAATAAAACTTAACATTAATTAGTGTTAAATTTTCGGTGTAAAAGCATTTCAGAGTAAAGTAAAATAAAGGAGTTACAGATAATCAACACATGATGGTGTAATTTCCAATGTCTAGGATTTTATATAACCAAAAAATATTGATGGAACATAAAATTTGTGAATTTTTTTTTATCTTTTAAAAAAAAGGATACATTTGTAGAGCTGGATCTTAAGTGGTAACATGTTTTGTTTTCTATCATTCTTGGTCTCAGTCTTATGCAAGCTATTTTAACTATAAATCGTAAGCATTGTAATGAGTAAAGAAAAAAAAGGGGAAAAAGTTAAATTCTTCTTGTTAAAGTGTTTTCACAATTTAAACAAGAGTCAGATGTAAGAAAAAAAGAGAATGTAGAAGATCTCAATGAAGATGTTTTTTTATCATAGCAGTCTTACAATAGACGGCAGTACCCTAGTTTCATCGGAGTCATAGTGAACCCTGAACATTCTTAAACTCAAACCTTTATACTGTTTTATATGTTGCCATGTTGACACAGCTGTTCTCTCTATCTCTCTATGTTAATGCAGTTTTAACACCATTGATGAGATGGTTCCCTTTTCACCACACCCATCCCCATACTACAGTCGTTACCATTTGGTCGAGATGTAGTCACCTCAAACAACGCAGAGACAACAAACTGTTGACTTCTCATTTCTCTCATAATTCAGCCTTTTTGGGAAAAGAGCATCAATACACCATTTAGAGCAGGAGTTAGGTCGTTCTCACAGGGAACAATCAACTCCTAGTAGTGTAGACCAGAGTTATTTTTTAACTCGATACAGTGTAAATATAACTATATATATATATATAACTAACTATACATACTTAGGCCCACACGGAATCTGTGCGCGCAGAATTCCGCAGGTTTTTGCAGATTTTTAGCCCATCATTAATTCGTTTTTTTTACTTACAGTTAACTATTTACTGTTAATCTAATTGGATTTGCATTTTAAACATTAAATAAAAGTTAAATATATTATTTTTTATTTCACATTTTAAGGTGTTAGTTATGATACTCCTAAAATAATTCCGCAGAAATTACCAAAATTCTCTGCAGAAATAGCAAAAAACTTCCGCAGATTTCATCTGGCCTTACTCATACTGTAGTGTTATTTTAACTCTGAAAATACTGGGACAATATGTTCACAAATTCTGCGTTTATTTTAACTTTGTTTTGCTATATACAACATTTTTCTGGAGAAAATCATATTTAATTTAGTTTGGTAAATGTTTTATCTAATAAATTTTATATGATAAATGTTTTATATCATTTTTAAGGGCGGTATTTATAGATTAGTTAATTACTGTACTGTACTTGTACAAAACAATCATGTACTGTCATCCTGTCATGATGACAAAGACAAAATAAAATAGTTTGAAATTATCATGGTTACTATGTGTTGGAAAAAACATGTTCATTTAAACACTTCAATTAAAAGAATAATAATTAAAATTACACAGCAGGGCTAATGATTTTGCCTTCAAGTGTATTTCTTGTTTTACTCATAATGCTTACAAAATATTTGCTTAATTCATGCTGTATTTTTCAAAAAAAAAAAAAACCCAATAATTTCACTGCTTTTTTTGGCACATTTATTTTAGTAGTATCTTTATTTTAATGAATTTTGAAAATTAAAGCAAATATATAAGATACAAACCACAGTCAAAAAAGGTGTAACATTTAAAGTCAGAAACATAAAACTTGCAGAGTGTGTCCTCTTAGATGTTCACTCATTGGTATTAGAATTGTCAGAAATACAGGTAATAAATGTTTTTTAAAGCAGAACCCAATTAAAATTAGGTCTTTTTTCTTAGTTGGAGTCCAAAAGGTTGTGGATATACAGTAAGTCAGGTCTATATAGCAAATAAATTGAGAACAGATGAGTTCAGAAACGTTAATGATCAAAACTACAAAACACACTACCTTATTTTTTTTATTTTGTTGCTACAGATACAGTATGAAAGCTTGTTTCTGCTTCAAAATAAATTTGACTTGTGTTTTGTGTTGTATATAATAGCAAAAAACAAAACAAAAAAAATACATTTTATGGGTCAAAATTATTGATTATTCTTTGACCCTCAGACTTTCAGACTCAGACATTTTCTGACCCTCAGACCAACGCAATCTCACGGCTATTCGTAACTTTTTGATTTAGTGGTTAATTCGTATGATTTAATTAGTACAATTTAGTATGATTTGCTCATCACCCAATGACAGTTGGGGTTAGGGGTGGGATTGGGTGCCACGCCTCCTTTTTAAAATCGTACATTTTCATACGACTCAACTCAATTAGCCACTAAACTGCGTGAGATCAGGCTGCCCTGACTTAATTCATTTTCATCTGCTTTTCCAGGGCTGGGTCGAGTGACAGAGCTCCTCACCCTATCTATAAGGGTGAGCCCTGCCACTTATTTTGGCCGCTTGTATCCAAGACCCAAAGTTCATGACTATAGGTGAGAGTAGGAATGCAGACTGATCAGTAAATCGAGAGCTTTGCTTTTCAGCTCATCTCCTTCTTTACCATAGCAAACCATTACATTGACTGTATTGCTGCACCACCCAGCCTGTCAATCTCATGTTCCATCCTTCCCTCACTCGTGAGCAAAACCCCAAGATACTTAAACTCCTCCACTTGGGGGAAGGACTTTCCTCCAACCTGGAGATGGTAAACCACCTTTTTCCGATGGAGCACCATGGTCTCGGACTTGGAGGTGCTGAATCTTATCCCAGCCACATCACACTTGGCAAGAAACTGCCCCAGTGCATGCTTAAAGTCCATGTTCGTTGAAGCCAACAGAACAACATTGTCTGCGAATAATAGAGATAAAATCCTGTGATCCCCAAACCGGACCCCCTCTGGGCCAAGGCTGTGCTGTGAAATTCTGTCCATAATTCTGTCCCTTTTACACTCAAAAAAACAATTATCTTTGCTGTTTATTGAAACTACTTGATTAAAATAAGGTGAAACGACACAATTATTGAGGATTTTCGGAGACAACTTAATTGTTTTATATTCAGACTAATTATAATAAACATACAACTAAGCAACCAAGTTGCAAGCCAAAAATAAAAAATGCTTATGGGCCAGAAGCAGCCTGCAGGCTTCCCGTTGAGTAATTCTGAGTGAAGAAGATGATGCTCTTTGGACTTTCTCACAGAGGTCTCATAAAAGCAAGCACTCAGTGGCACAGAGTTGGTTGAAGATGTTTAGCTGACTCACCGGGGGTCTTACACAAACCGCAAACAAATCCTGTGGGATTTACTGCACAAGCCAAAGGCTAAACCATTGCTCCATGGCATCTGGGCTTGCAGAATATCAAACAAAACAGCACAATTATAACTGCTTTCCCAACAACAGCTCTGAAAGCGAGCAGCCACACAACAGAATTATCCATAGCCTTTTTGTTTCAACTTTGACCTTGATCCTAGAAAGCTTCATAAATCAAAGCTGCGGGCTGTCCACATTACAACCGTCAAGCAATGGATTGCACCTCGCACTTGGGATGCGTGATCCATTAAAACGCAATTTAGCCACAGCTTATTTCTCAAAACAAGCAAAAGTGCCAGTCATCAGTTTCATAGGAGCGAGTGAGACTGGCTCTCTGGGGTTCACTCAGAGATTGATGAGTGGAAAGATTAACACTTCATTTACAGTCTCTGCAGAGACACCGTGGCCGTAATGAGACACGGAGAAACAAAATTTATGCACTTTCCTTCAAGTAGCCAGGAGGGACATTTCTGAAAACTGTCTGCAATCCTTGTTCGGCAGTCAACGTTCTGTCTTTGAAATGACTCTTATTGTTGTTGAGTACGTTGAGTACACCAACTTTTTTATGATTAAGATAATACTCTGATTAAGAGTCTACCTTTTTATTACCTTAATCTAACTACAGTCATAATCAAACTAAACAGAAATGGAATTAAGACGTGGAGTTTTCCTATTTTAGTCGCATTATTGAAAAGCAGTACAGACACCGCAAACTATTACCGCTTTGTAGTACTTTTCGCTACATTTTTCGTCAGGACGCGCTCATGGCAATTGTCAGGCATTTGAAGACACACAAATGAGAAAGGCTTCAAGCAAGAGAGCAAGAAACGATATAGATAACGGTGCAGTGGGTAGCGCTGTCGCCTCACAGCAAGCAGGTCTCTGGTTCAAGCTTTGGCAAGGTCAGTTGTAATTTCTGTGTAGCGTTTGCATGTTCTCCCTGTGTTCGTGTGGGTTTCCTCCAAGTGCTCCGGATTCCCCCACAAGTCCAAAAACATGCTGTGTAGGTGAATTGAGTAAGCTAAATTGTCTGTATGTGTATGCATGTGAAAGAGAGTGCATGGGTGTTTCCCAGTGATGGGTTGCAGCTGGAAAGGCATCCGCTGCATAAAACATGTGCTGAATAAGCTGTCGGTTCATTCCGCTGTGGCGACCCCTTATTAATAAAGGGACTAAGCCGAAAAGAAAATTAATGATTCAAAATCACACGATGGGCCATGACAAACACAAACTGTTGTTGCTTGAACCTAGGGTCAGAGGAAACTAGCATCGAATGGTGAAGTAATGACGTTAATTAAACTATGTACTATAACATGCAAAACAGGTACATTTAAAGAGCAACTCATGTAAACACCTTAATCATATTACTGTCTTATTCAGATTAAGGCAAGTAGATTTCTTATGTCCATGTAAACAGTGTCATTGTTTAGCAATTGATTATATGCATTTTCTGCAGGGCTAAACTTAACATAGGCTCAGTCTATTTCTGGAGATCACTAATTATTTCGTCTTTAAAATGAATGCTACGGGACGATATGACACCATTCCTTTTTACGATTACCTCAGTATGGATGGCTTACCCACTGTTACCCGTTTGTTAAGTTAGCTTGCTATGTACGTCTGCAAACTTGAGAGGCAGAGAGGAGTTGAGAACGACGACGGGGTTCAAGTTTGGCGAAGAACGCTTTCAGAAAGAAGGTAAGACAAAAACAAAGGCAAAAACAATTAAATAAACAAGTAAATAACAGGGTGAGAATGTGGTAAAATCTGAAAACGTGGTAAAAATCTAATGAGGGATTTTCTTTTTCTGGATTGCTTTTTAAAACTGTCGACTGGGTTTAGGGAAATGGGTGATCAGGGTCAATCGGTGCTTTTGAAAACACTATCGGTTGGGTTTAGGGAAGAAGGAGGGTGGGTCAGTCGATGGGTCAGTCAGTCAGTCAGTCAGTCAAGATTTACGTGAGAACAACAGGCACGAATGGCACTCACAAGAGAAATTTGAGATCTTAAAAAGCATACACAGCGGCCTCTGGTGGATTTGCGATCTCCTGGGACATATTTGGCGCTCTCCAGAAATGTATATAGTGGTACGTTTACAGAATAAGCCTGGGTTGCCTAAACTCTACTAAAGTTTTTAAAAAACAGGGCACAGTATACATACTGTAGGTATTATGAAAAACTTTTCTAAAGGAAATATCCATAAGCTGGCAGCTATTTAACAGTAGTCTTTCTAGTTTTTCTACAGAAGTTTTTCGTACAGATTATCTGTGCTCAGCATTGTTAGCATAGTAGCAGCTATCTGCATCACTTGACTTCAGATACAGACGAAGTTATAAAACTGACAGTCTAAACAAGTATGTGCAAGATCCAACAATACTTCCACACACACAAACAAAAAAAAAAAACATGCAGTTCAATATAACAGTAATGAAGCAGTAAAAAAACAAACACTGGTAATGGCAAAACTATTGTGGAACAAATAATAAGTACCACTACTCAAATGAGGAGGAGGTGGTGACCACTTTGGAAATCAATTCATTTTCTGGGTTTGTTTTGCAAAACAAAATAATGAGGTTTTTGCACACAGGAAACCAACACGAGTGACTGTTCTGTGAAAAAGAGGTTATATATATATATCAAAAAAGAAGAAGAATTAAGAGTTACTCCTACAGTGGGAGAGAGTTTGAGTAATACAGGAGCCCTCTGGCATTAGTCAATGGCTGCAGACACATCATCTGTTAGAGCCCAATCACGATGAGGTTCCACACCATCTATCACCCTAGCTCTTTTTCCACTCCTACAATTAGTATTGTTCCAGTCCCAGCCTCGCTCCCTCCCTCCCTCCCAGCCCTGCACCGCCTGTCTCCCCGATGCTGTGTCCCCTGATGAATGCACCTCTCTTGCCTCCATTGATTTCTCTTCAGGCTCAGGTCCTTTGTTTGATTTGCTAAGTACTGGAGTGCTATGACTGAGGTGTTACACAAATTTCCCTCCCTCTGGCTCCCTCATCCCTTTCGTTCACGTGCCTACCCAACTTGTCCCCAAAGGCATGACTCCGCTTGGATAGAGATTATTTTTCACAAGGCAAACACAGAGATCTATAAAGCCGTGAACTTCAGCCAACACTCTGGCCTGTGGCCTTTCACCCGCTCTCAAACATGACAAGCAAAAAGAGTCTCCTTAAACAGGACAAATACAGTTTGTCAATATCTGTGTGGGGAATAACGACAATGAGGCCAGACCCGTATTTCAAACCCAAACTAAACTCCTGCTGGGTCGTCGGCTCATGCCTTCTTTTTTCTTTTCCCAAAGCACTCACAACGAGGACATGAAAGAGATAAACATGCCCGCCTAAAATATCCCATTTCATCTAGACCTTGGAGATTCCCAGCATGGAAGTCATTCAAGAGCTACTAATGAAATAAGAAAAAATCTGCAGCATATCCTCAGTGGTACAGGACAACAATTAAATTAGATGCTCAGAAACTAATAATGCAGAAAAGCTGTTCGGTAGCTCGACTGGATGTGCATTTGATCAGCTGCAAAGTGCAAGCAGCCACCTCTCAGTACAATGACAAATGTGTCTTGAATTGCTTCAATACATGGTGCATGAGATATGTCAGAATTGAAATGAAATCAAGTTTACAATTTAGCAAAAGCTGCGATCCTCATCCAACATCTTGTCAGGGAAGCATGGCTCTGTGATCAGTACTAAATCTCCTCCATAGGCCAGATGGCGCTATAGAATGTAAATATGTGCATAAAATGTAAATATGCCACGAAGAAGAGACACAGGCTGTGTCCGAAAGCGCATACTTCTAGTCTATACAGTATGCTAAAATCAGTATGTGAGCCGAGTAGTATGCCTGAATTCATAGAATTCGAAAATCAGTATGCGAGAAGTACCTGGATGACTTACTACTTCCGACGAGATTTTGAAGAGCGGATCCCATGCACGCTGCGCTATCCCATGATGCCCTGTGAGAGATTTCATGAATGGGAGTGAAGTGACGCAACTGACGCAGGTAGGTCACATGACCATGACAAAATGGTGGATGTAGTACGTCCGAATTCCATTCATACTTCTTACAGTGATACTGTATAGATGTAATTTTCTAACGGCAGAGAAGTACATTTAAACTCAAATGCAATACCTACTGAGTAGTAGGCATTTTCGGACGCAGCCACAGAGCAAAAGATTTAGGGTAAAGTCTAGATCGGATACGCAGCCGACCGGTGTGGTGAGAAATCGAGTCTCCCCTGCAATCGAGTCTGCTTAGAACCCCAATGGATCGTCTGCATTGAATGCCTGATAAAAAAGTATTCATACTAATATTTGGTACTTTTTATAGTCTATTCTCAGTCTTGACATTTTAACAAGACCAATCATATTACTAACATTATTATCAACAAGTTAAAGATATGCATAGTTAAATAATTGAAACGTTTTTAAACATTAAATTGTCTTTCTGTAGGCTAAAATAAAAGCTTTACACATGCCTTTAGTTGTACATCAGTATGCAAAATATATAATTTAAAATAGTTTTATGTCATTAAAACGTTTTTTTAAATTACATAAATTTAAATGAGATTTCACTGCATTGATATACATATATATTTTAATCAGGCGCTACAAACTATACCAATTACAACTCCACTGAACCAATAGGATCCTAGGCGGACCCAATTGTCAGGGGGGGACTCGATTTCTCATGACACCGGAAGTGCGATATGCACATTAATATAGCAGCATTTTTTATGACACTGTATAACAATAATTAATATTTTTACAGTATTGTGATGATTGGGTTTAGGGTTGAGGTGGGGTAGGCATTAAAAAATACAATTTGTTGGGTAATGTAATAAATAACATAAACAATACTCAATACAACTACTGCTTTTACAGTACTGTGACGGTTGGTTTTAGGGTTGGGGTAGACGTTAATAAAAAACAATAAATGGGAAATTTACTAAATAATATAAATAATTCTCGTTAACTTCCGGCTGCAATCATATCCGATCTAGCAACAACCAAGATTTAGCTGGTTTTATTTATTCAACTGGATTCAAACACTCACCTACAAAATCATCTCACATATTTATTTCAAACACATCATGAGGGGAGTTACCACAAATGAGATGTGGTACTTTCATGTGCTTTGAGATCAGCAGCAACACAGAGCCACAGATTGCTGAGAAGTGACGCAATAGCTATCAAATCGCAGAATGATTTTCTGTGATTTCAGGATTGCGCAGATTATATAGTCCACAATCTTTTGTGTAGCTCGTTGGTGAACGATGGCTCTATGTGGTAAATCCTGACCAAAATCAATTGTCAAGCCAGCAGCTAAGGACAACGTTATTTTGATGTTCAATAATGACATCAAACGACGCTGATATTTGCTTGATTTTAGGTTGTTAGAAAGTGACCAAAATCCAGCGTCGAGCCAACATCTTAAAACAACATCATATATGACGTCAAATACTGACATTTATTCGTCAAGTACGGCAACCAAAATCCAACATCTGATAGATGTCATAGGGGTAACGTTCACACAATGTCAAGCTGTAACATTATTAGACGTTGATATTTGGTTGGTTTTAGGTTCGACATTGGATATTGATGTTGGCCTGACGTTGAGTTCTGACGTCAACCAGATTTTCATTTTCAAACAAAATGCAATGTCCCCATGACGTTAGAGAGCAAGGTCAATCAGACGTCATGTTGACGTCCTGTGCCTGCTGCGAGTTTAAGGCCATTTCAGTCATCATACAGTAAACATCGGTCATCTTCTCATCAGTGACATGCATCTAAACAGTCTCTGGGTCAATGCATGTAAAGATTTTGAACACCCTCATGGACACTTTTAACACTTTCAAACAGTTTGCTGCAATTATAAAGTGCACACATCTTGAGGTAGTTCATTATGATGCGAGTTACCTTCTGACAGGAATCTCAGGACTGATTTTTGTAATCCCCATAGACAAGAAAAATAAAGTAGTGACTGCAGGTTGAAAGAAAGTAGTGGAGTAAAAGTACAGACACTGCACTAAAAATGTACTCAAGTGAGAGTAAAATACACATTTTTAAAACTACTCAGTAAACTACTTAATTACAGTAATTTGAGTATTTGTAATTAGTTACTTTACACCACTGTCAATCATGCAGTCTTACTTTAATTCATTCATTCATTCATCAGGGGTCGCCACAGCGGAATAAACCGCCAACTTATCCAGCATATGTTTTACGCAGTAAATGTCCTTCCAGCTGCAACCCAGTATTGGGAAAAACTCATACCCTCTCACATTCACACACATACACTACGACCAATTTAGGCCCAATTTAAATTCTACCCCTTAGCCCTTCCCCTTACCCCTACCCCTCATTTTGTGCGTTCTTAGCCCTTTCCCTTACCCCTACCCCTCATTTTGTGTGTTCTTTTGAAGGGGTAGGTCCCAATTCTCTTTAGCTTAAAGGTGTAGGGAAAGGACCAAGGGGAAGAGGTAAGAGTACAAAAATAGAATTGGGCCTTCGTTTATTCAATTCACCTATACCAAGGGTCACCAACATCACCCGCGAGGATTACATGAGTTGCTCACAGGCCTGTTCTAAAACTAGCTCACCATAGCGCCATTTACCATCCGTTCATTTTATTCGAATCTTTAATGTGACTCAAGAACGATGAGTCATCTAAGGGAGTGATTCGTTCATTCGGGCATGCACACATTTGTGCAGGTGGAGATTAGTTAATTTTTCAAGTCCTCTATCGTGTTTCAGTCGTTCTTTCATCACTTGAAAGACAGAAGCCAATCATATGCATTTAGAGCCGGAAAAATATTTGATCAGTTCATCTCTCGAGTCCTCGGTTTTAAGTCATCACTATACATGCTGTCAGGTGATGAACGAATGAGTCAAAAGGTGAACTAACCATGGGTGTTTCCGGCTCAGACTGTATGCATTGGTGAAGCTTATATGGAACTGTCAGTGTCAGGTGAATGAACGACTCAAATGTGAAGACATGCCAGAGATGAGATGACCAGGGTGAATCACAGACAAAACACCAGGTAAACAATGAAGGATTATTTTCTCTTTCTTAGTATAGTAGTGTTTTATGACTTGTCTGTAGTATCAACATTTGGGCTAGTTGTAAATGTGTTTGGAAGCATCTCGTAATATTTTAATGTTATTTTGGCAAAGTGAACCAAATGACTCGAAAAAAGATTTGTTCATTTTGATGAACGAAACTTTAAGGTCCGAGTCAGTAAAATGATCTAGCTAGCTTAAAGAATGGATGTATTCTCACTTTCTCCAATGTCCAACTCGGGGCAACGACATTACAGTGGATAGAAGAATGTCAGCTATGTTAAAAATGTTGTAGATTTGGTGATAATTTCAGTAAAATCTGAAAGCTGATTTATGTTACACAATTGATAATATATACAAGTCATATGTACATGATTTGTTAATAATTGTTAGTGGCTAGTGAAAATATTGTAGAAGTGATCATTTGAAAATGCATATACTTGCAGAGATTTATAGAAATAAAGTGTTGCACATTGATAGTAATCCTACCTCGTTAAATCATTGTTAACAACTATTGTGAGATATGTTAATGGTACTGATCAGTGTCTTCACATAGAAATATTATTATAAAGTTTTATAACCATTCAAGATTTTTTAAATAAAACTTTGATGCATCACTTGCTTTTGTTCATATCTCAGACAGTTCTACCTATTAACATTAAAGGGCACCTAGGTTACCCCTTTTTCCAGATTTAATATAAGTCTTTTGTGTCCCCAGAATGTGTCTGTAAAGTTTCAGCTTAAAACACCCATCAGATTATTTATTATAGCCTTCACTAGATGGTGTTTTATAGCTCTCAATAGATTTTTGCTGTTTTTGTGTACTGCGCCTTTAAGGCTAGTCCTTCCTGCCCACCGTTTCCACGTGCCCTCAGTCTCCACCCTCGGCTGCCTCAGACAACTGACACAGGCATAAAGGAAGTAGATCTCACGTAACGTTTGTGACAAAAACTACAGTAAGAGCTTTATCAATGATTATTTGGTGCATTTGTTGTGTGGAGCCGCAGGATTAGTCACACACGATGTCGTTACAAAGTTCACGCACACACACAGACACACACACACAGTGCAGACACACACGCACATATATACGTTTAGCTTTGCGCTGTCTTTGCACGCAAATGTGACAGGATACAGGTTAATATCCACTGCTGTATGGATATCTGTTATGTTAATGTACAAAACCTGATTTAACATCCACAAACCGGGATTGAAGCGTCTTTTATTATTGTTCTGACACACGACTATAGTGATGAAGTAAAGCTGAAGTAAATTGATGTAATTCATTACACACATGCACTGTTTTAAAACATTTTAAACTTGTCAAACTCACTCTTGATCACATTTGATGATGATTGTGAATCGTAATCTGAACAGACCTTTTATTTAGGGTTGATTTGCGCACGTCCTGTCTTGTGGATATAATTACAAACGTTACTACGAAGACATGTTAATATGCAGCTGTCAATTAATATTAGTGGGCGGGGGGACCGCACTCCTATGTCAAGTTGCAGTCGGTCTCAAAACAGCTTCAATTGGTCCCCTGTTTTTATGTTGTTAAATTGAAAAAAAAAAAGGCTGGGTGTGTTTATATCACCCCAATATGACAGTCTATACACTATACCTACATATATGTCTGTCCAAACAGCTGGAAAAGTTGATTTTTCACCATAGGTGCCCTTTAAATATCAATGAGCACATAATATGGGTTGCTCTACAATTATATTTTTAGTATGGCAAGAATAAAAGCCAAAAAAAAAAAAAAAAAAGTACACACTTAAAATACTGATGTTTTTATTTTGCCCACTCAACAATTCACACATTACTGTCTGGGTACTTTGTGTTCTCTACTTGTATGCTAAAAAGACAACAATGGCCAAAATTCCTGATCATTATCACCAATAGGGCCTAGAAAAACAGGGCATCAGTATATTGTAAACTGATAGGTTCAAATATTCCTTTTCAGTTATCAAAGAAATTTTTTGTTACTTAATTTTAGTTTGTAACTATTAAGTTGTTTTAAATTCAAAATTGTAATATATACATCAGTGTAAAAACTATGAACGGTGGAAAAACATACAGTATTCTGTCATTTTAAAACCTCCAAACTTTTTAACAAAATCGTTCCTTCTTTTCCATGGCTGTTACAATTTCTAGCCACAAATTATTGGTCATCTGGTTCTCCCTATGATCACGCATGGACGGATCATAAAGATGTCTGTACAGTCATACCTGTTTCAAACCAAATCTCTTTAAAGTGATTCATATTCAACTCAAATCAAATGTGGCAAACTGTTCACCCGAGTCTCCGCCAGCCAAAATCATGTCACGTGCACCCAAAGCGAACCTCCGCAAACACAGCGATGACGTCACATTGGCTGCGCACACTGAGTTCAGTAACAGAAAGCTGATTGGCTATTGCATGTTGGTCTCATTTGTACTTGTAAAACCACAAATTACATTTAGACTAGTGAAATAAAGAACTCAAACACCACAAAAACCAAGCAACAACAACAAAAAAAATTTAAATGAGCATTAGATGTAGCATCACATGGACATTGGAAAAAAAATTAAACCTGTGGAAAAATATTTAAGATCTAGAACAGCAAATTTAAGACTTTTTAAGTCCTTAAATTTCGATGTTTAAATTTTAGATTTTTTAAGACCCAGCAGAAACCCTGTAATTATTAATAATAATAATATAATTAAAAGTAAATTGAGCAAATTTGTTATTTGAGAAGTGTGTATCAAACTGGTAGCCCTTCACATTAATCGGTAACCAAGAAAAAGGTCTCAGTTTCAAAAAGGTTGGTGATCCCCCACCTATACCCTTATGTTTTTTGGACTGTAGGGCAAACCGGAGCACCCAGAGGAAACTCACGCGAACAGGGGGAGAACATGCAAACTCCACACAGAAATTCAAACTGACCCAGCCAGGACTCGATTCAGCAACCTTGTTGCTGTAAGGTGACAGTGCTAACCACTGAGCCGCCGTGCTGTCGCAGCCATACTTGTAGAATTTTATTTTTATAAATGGTACTGATACTTTTGGGATCTACAGTCTACGGCCAAGACTCATTTTGTTCAGCTTAACTGTCACCTTAGCTACAGTGCTAAACATCTCCTGTTTGCTAACAAACTCGTATAAACCATCCAATTCAGGCCTCTGCGTCCTTGCACGTGTTTGCACGTTACGGAGCGCCAGCTAACTTTGGAGGATGCACAGCAGGAGCAGAACGAAAACAGCAGGGGGGCTGAGGAGCGAGCCTTGAGGCACTACTACAATACCCCCACCCACTAAATATGGATCATTACACAAGCGTTTATGATCTCATTTCTCCTCTGTCTTCTCTAAGGCCCACAGACACTAATCAATTTGTGTGGCTTCTTTTGATCTGTCGTTACTGTTTATAGATGCTGCTGGCATGTGCAGAGCCTTGATTGAAATCCCAAGCCAAATATCAGCAAGGGTTGACATGTTCACCCTATGTTCATTTGGGTTCGCTGTTTGAAGACACCCTGCACAAGCTTATTAAGGGCTGGATGCGTAAAGATTGTGTGTGTGTATGTGTGTGTGTGCGTAGTTCCCCGGCAGTAGAGGGAAATTACTAATGCATTTGGCACACTGTGAGGCGTCTCTTCGGGGAATGAGGGCTGTGGGAGGAGACTGACAAACAAAATGTGACAAAACAGAAATGAAGGGACAAGCGAATGGGGGAAGGTGAAGACATATACGCAGACAGGTAAAAGTGAAAAAGGGAGACAAAAAGAGTGTGGGGCTACAAATGAAGCTTGACTGTCAGGTGAAAAGCACCGTAGGCCTTTAATGCCGTCAGTCAATGCTTCTGAAAGATCTGACACACAATAGCATGACGGCGGACATAAAGTGGACAAGAAGCAGGCCTTTTCCAGGACCCCAAATGCCACATCTATAATCTGCCTGCCGATTCCCATCAAACCTCCCCGCCGCTGGCTGACAGCCTCTCTCTTAGCCCAGCCACCGACATCACGGCAAAGCGCACCTTCAAATTATAGAGCTCAGAGATAATGTTGACACTTTTCAGGTTCTAAGCCTGAAGGGAATTTAGCAAGTCTGGAAACAGCTTCTGTTTCCCCTGTGCTTATGAAAAACCTCTTCCTCCAGGGGACACATATTCATGATTTTTGAAGGATATGATATATTAAATACAAATACAGTTGGACTACATCTGTCCAATGGAGGGGGAAAAACCTCTGAGTTTGAGTTAGTGTGTATGTCCAAGGGATATTTGTGTGAATGTGCATATTTTCTTCATTTAAATGCTTTTCTCTGACAAAGAAAATTAAAGGCTGCTAAAGGGCAAAAACCTAAATCTGACAGAGTAACGCATGCAGAAAAACAGCAATGGAAAACATGCACTTCAGAATTTGAGCTGCTCACCCCAAAATTTAAATTCTGTCATCATTTACTCTCCCTTCACGTGTTGAAGCCTATTTGAGGTTTGTTCTTCTGTTAAACATATGAAGCTATTTTAAAAACCGCTGGTTTCTGGCGCAGTAGGTAGTGCTGTCGCCTTACAGCAAGAAGGTCGCTGGTTTGAGCCTCGGCTGGGTCAGTTGGCATTTCTGTGTGGAGTTTGCATGTTCTCCCCATGTTCGAGTGGGTATCCTCCGGGTGCTCCGGTTTCCCCCACAAGTCCAAAATCATGCAGTATAGGTGAACTGGGTGAGCTAAAATTGTCCGTAGTGTATGAGTGTGAATGAGAATGTATGAGTCTTTCCCAGTCATAGAAGGGCATCTGCTGCGTAAAAATGTGCTGGATAAGTTGGCGGTTCATTCCGCTGTGTCGACCCAAGATTAATAAAGGGACTAAGCCGAAATAAAAATGAATGAATAAATGGTTTCTGGCAACCATTGACTTTCACAATATTTTTTTCCCCTACTACGGAAGTCAATGCATGTCAGAAACCAGCATTTTTCAAAACATCGTCTTTTGTTTTGCACGGAAGAAACTCAAATAAGTTTAAAACCATATTAGGGAGAATAAATGATAGGTAATTTTTATTTTTAGGTGAACTATCCCTTTAAATAAGGTTGTCTAACTGGAAATAATCAATAAAACCTGATATTTGATAGGATATATAGTATAATGTTATTGCCAGACATGCACTGTGTCCTAACAGCACACGATGCAACACGATTCCAGTGACAAGCAATTTGACAGTCTGCACCAAACATCATGCGACATGACAGAAACATTTAAATATCAGCCATTTATTTAGAAATCAGCCATTGCACTGCCAACACAATGGTAGGTTATAATATAATTAATTAATGCATTCATTCATTTTCTTTTCAGCTTAGTCCCTTTATTAATCCGGGGTCGCCACAGCAGAATGAACCGCCAACTTATCCAGCACATTTTTACGCAGCGAATGCCCTTCCAGCCGCAACCCATCTCTGGGAAACATCCACACACACTCATACACTACGGACAATTTAGCCTACCAAATTCACCTGTACCGCATGTCTTTGGACTGTGGGGGGAAACCGGAGCACCCGAAGGAAACCCACACGAACGCAGGGAGAACATGCAAACTCCACACAGAAACGCCAACTGACCTAGCTGAGGCTCGAACCAGCAACCTTCTTGCTGTGAGGCGACAGCACTACCTACTGCACCACTGCGTCGCCCTATAATTAATGAATATTTAAGATTATTAAAAGTACATAGACTGAGTGACTGATGTAGTTTGAGTGACTGATGTAGTTTGAGCAAGAAGGTTGCTGGTTCGAGTCCCAGCTTGATCAGTTGGCATTTCTGTGTGAAGTTTGCATGTTCTCCCCGTGTTGGCATGGGTTTTTTAATAGCTTCAGTGAGTAATCGGTCTTGGGCTGCAGGGTGATATGACTGTGGCTGAAATTTTGCGTGTCGCTGATAGTTTTTAGCAGTTACAGATCTCTGGAGAACTACAAATCTGCCACAGAAATAAACTACACATGCCATCATGCACCGCACACACACCAGTTCCACATCACACTTGATTACTCGCACACAGCTGGAAACTCATTATGGACTGATTACCTGGACGATATATTCAGCTCTCATACACACACACACACACATTGCTGAGTCTTGTTTACCGGTAACTTTTTCAGTCTTGTCGTGTTTCCTGACCTTTGTTTTGTTCCTAGTTTGTCCTGTTAGCCGCCTGCACCGACCTCTGCCTGTGAATACGACAATGCTTTTGGAGTACCCTCATCAGTCTGTTTCTTCCTGTTTGACCCTTGCCTGTTAGACTAAGCTGTAAATAAACTGTGTTTAGACCCTCAACTCTGTTGTACCCTGACTCCATTGTTACATTATGACTTTTCAACATAAAAACAAAAGATACATTTTATCACATTGCGGCACCACGTCACGTGTGGGACATGGTTTCAGATCAGATTTTTTTCTTGCATAACAAAGCCTTACACACTCTAAACAAACAGACAAGACAATTCACGAACATAGACACAAAACAAAAATACTTTGCATCTGCACTATGTTTATATTTTAAGGGAAAATATGGCTATAGCTAAGCTACATGCTAACAGAAATGCTATTCTGTGTTGAGTATTGACACTTTCAATTAAAAACATTCAATATTGATGACAATATTGTTCCCTTAGAAAGTAGCTGCCTAGGCAATAACTGCCTATAAGGCAAGGAAGCTTACGGTGTATGGAAGCAGAGACTTGTTCGTGTGACGTGCCCTACAGGTGAATCTGCACCTTGCCTCTTCTGTCTAGCAGGTGACCCTGATTCTCGCCCTGTCACCTGCTGCTAAATTGAGTCTTATGTTCCGATGAACCAAGACTGAAAAGCTCCTTTAAAGCAGCCCAGCAGGAGAAGCGAGCCGAGATATTTTTTTTTTTGGATTCAATTTAATGGAGAAGCTTTCAACTCTACTGAGCCACAGTGTTGATAGCGGGATGCTAAATGCAGAGGTGCTATTACCAGAGATGGATTAATTAATTTTCTGCTTGTCACTTTACTGAGGATGACAGCGGCATGGACTCCAGCGAGCCAGAGAGGAAGAGGACCCGCGCACACGCAACTTCACACAATTAAGCATGAAAGCAATTTAGGAGAATGAGGACATGACACACATCACTTTCTGCTCAGCGCTGAGGCTAAATACATAACCTGCACGTTGCTTATATTTTTAATGTTGTGTGGGGGCGGGATGGAAAGAATGGAGAAAGGAGAGCGCAGGAAGACCTAGAAAAGAACAGTAATTGTTTTCATGTCATCTAAAACAATAGCAGATTAAATTAGATTTGTTGTAATTACTAAACCATAAGTACCATGGTTGGCTTATTATTAAGATAAAACTAACTTTTTTGTTAGTTTTAACTAGTTATTAGTATCTTATTATTAGATATGGTACAGTAACCATAACGGTAACCATAAAATAACGGTAACCATAAAAGGGCAAAGAGGCGGAGCTACAGATGCCTGCTAGTATTTTGCTTAGACTGGCTTTTCTTTGGGAGAAATACTTAGTACTTCATTACCTGCGACTTGTTTGTGTCCTGACCACATGTGCTTGGTTTTGTACTATATCATTAAAGTGTTTAGTCTTTTAAAAACACTGTTGTAATACATTGAGCCAATAAGCATTGTTCTTATGATGTTTTTCTACTGGAGGAAAGTGCAAATTACTTCCAAATACCTCTGTGTTAGTAAACGCAAGGCTATTTATGAAATCTAGGCATAACACTGTATGGCATCGTTTCAGATGACTGTTCTAGAGCCTACAGCTAATCAATCTGTCAGTGCATTCAAGCTCGAAAAAAAATCATAAATTATCTTAAATAAAACAAATACATTTATAGATATGGTATATATAACAATCGCACTCACCTGGGAAATAGAGGACACTTGAAAGGTTTGTGAGCATAATTAAGTGCACAGCATGCCATATTATCTGATAATTGTAAGAAATGATTCCAAAAAGAAACTGACTGTGTAAAACCCACATAAAACAACACAAAAAAAATGATATATATGCCGAGTTTAGCGGCTAATCAGCCGGATTGATGTGACAGTGACCAGCGAGACCTAGCTGTCATTCAAGTGGCCACGCCCCTTAACTATGCAGACTTATTATAACTTAATATAAATGAAATGGATGAGTTATAAAAAATTCACCCCCCTCACAGTTTTCATGAAGGGTAATATTAGCTACTGTATATGCACCAAAACCGTTCTTTGTACCAGGTTGTAAACCTTTTATTCTGATATAAAGTTGGCCATTTTAACATTGGGGTCAATAGAAATCTGCTCTATTTTGGATCCAGGCCTAGTTAAATTTCGATGAATTGCAGTTTCATTTAATTGCGTATTAGCTTCAGAGGGAGAGTTTTTATATCCAAAACTTCACAGACTATTGACTATATGGTTCAAAATACAAATTTAATTCCAAAATATCCTAATACGAGTATGCTTTTAAAGGGGCTTCTAAACTGAAAATTTGAAATTCTCTAAAAAAATAATTTACTCACCATCGACTTCAAAACTTTGCTTTGTTCTGTCAAATACAAAAGTAGATATTCTGAAAAACACTGGTTGCTTGCACTCATTGACTTCCATAGTATTTCTTTTCCTTACTTTGGAAGTCAATGTTTGTCAGCAGCCAGCAGAATGAAACATGTTAAGGTTAAAAACGACAAGGGGGAGAATAAATTATGAGGTAATTAATACTGTATTTGTGGGTGAACTATCACTTTAAGTCTAAGTGATACACAAAATCAAATGCTTAATTGGTGGCGCAGTGGCGCAGTGGGTAGCACGACTGCCTCACAGCAAGAAGGTTGCTGGTTCAAGCCTCGGCTGGGTCAGTTTGCATTTCTGTGTGGAGTTTGCATGTTCTTCCTGCGTTCGCGTGGGTTTCCTCCGGGTGCTCCGGTTTCTCCCACAGTCTAAAGACATGTGGTATAGCTGAATTGGGTAAGCTAAATTGTTCGTGAATGAGTGTGTGTGTGGATGTTTCCCAGTGATGGATTGCGGCTGGAAGGGCATCCGCTGCGTAAAACATATGCTGGATAAACTGGCGGTTCATCCCGCTGTGGTGACCCCAGATTAATAAAGGGACTAAGCCAAAAAGAAAATGAATGAATGATTAACTAACAATCATTAATAAATGAAAACAATCCTTATTTAATGCATTATTTAAACATTAATGTTTGCAACCTAAAACTATTAAAAGTGAAATTGTAAATATTTCAAACAAACTACAGTTTGCAAGAAGCATTAATGAAACCAATTAAAAATGTAGTATTTGATACGTCAATATTTCTCTGTGCTATATTTCTGATTTAACAAAGGAAGCACAGAAGTAAAGGTTTTGCAGAAAAGTTCAGTGAATTTCACGGTGTTTTCATTGTATCCACCACAGAAGAAAGAAAAGTTTAGAAGATATGAGGGTGAATAAATGATTTTTAAAATGTATTTGTATTTATTTTTTTGCTGTCAACTACGCTTTAATTATTCAAGTGCTTTCATTTGGCTCCGAAAAACAAATCTAAACAAAAAGTGCCTCTTGAAAAGTGTGAATGGACCCTTCCTCTGAAAAGAGATGAAAGCCTCGTTAGAGACGAGAAATGCCCCATGAAACTCACCAATGGCTCTCTTAATGTCCTCTAGTAAATACACCCTCGGTACACATTGTTCTTGCATCGCCTCCTTTGTCTCTTCATGGCAACACACTCCAGGCTCCCTCCATTGATTTCATGGATGAACACACAAAATTCGAATACTCGCCAATAGACGTGCGTCAAAGATGTGACAGGGCACGGCTAATTAGCAATGCTGATGATCGACTTAATTAACCACGTTCTGCTTTCTGAAGTGAAGGAGAAAGCTGGACAGACAGGCAAACTCCAGCTAAAGCATAAGCTTGAGTTCGTGGCTGACCAGAAATCCCCAAAAAAATAAAAAATTATTCTCAATGTAGTCATTTTCTCAAGCTAGCATGGCGCTAACCTCTTTTAGCCTGATTCATGTGTTTATTACAAAGCGTCAGGAGAATCAATTACGTTTCTCCTTGTCAAGACGGACTAAGGTGACTTGTAGAGACGCAGCTAATGGGTTTACACTTGAAGAATATAAAAGGACACGACAACTGGTATCATCTGACTGGTGTCACAGGTGTCAAACCTGCTTCAATGCTTGCAGCTGAAAGCTAATATCCTGAGTTCACAGCAGATTTGACATCGCGACTTTCAGCTAATGGTAAGAGTTCCAGTGACCGATTTTGCCGACGCACTTCTCTTAAAAAGCAATTACCATGGTAACCATATTGTGATGGAAATAAATGATTCTGAGAACTTGTGAACTTGTGCTTCTATAATATTCCCTGTATTTCTGTACAAGAGTGAAAGACACTCTGAAACTATTCCTTTTCCCAGATATTGATTGGATCTATTTTTCCAGTGTAGCTAAATATATGGGATTTATTTTGGCTTCTCTTCCACAAGCAAAAAAAAAAAAAATCACATTCATAGCAGGGTCTGGACTCATTTTGGAGAAATTGTGCAGCCCAAAAAGTCTTTTCTCAATTGAGACTTGAAATATGCAGCTCAGTTCACACAGAAGTAACTTTCAAAACAAAATAACTTTCTAGATTGCTTTTACTGAAACAACTATATTTCAGCAGAAAACAATAAACACATTGGCAGTATACAGTATAACAGTTTTACGTATTTAAAATATACACTGACCGGCCACCCTACTAGTACCGGGTTGGACCCCTTTTTGTCTTCAGAACTGCCTTAATCCTCCATGGCATAGATTCAACATGGTACTGGAAATATTCCTCAGAGATTTTGCTCCATATTGACATGACAGCATCACGCAGTTGCTGTAGATTTGTTAGCTGCACATCCATGATGCGAATCTCCTGTTCCACCACATTCCAAAGGTGCTCTATTGGATTATGATCTGGTGAGTGTGGCGGCCATTTGAATACAGTAAACTCATTGTCATGTTCAAGAAACCAGAGATGATTTGCGCTTTATGAGATGGCAAGTTATCTTGCTGGAAGAAGCCATCAGAAGATGGGTACACTGTGGTCATAAATGGAAGGACATGGTCAGCAGCAATACTCAGGTGAGCTGTGGCATTGACACAATGCTCAATTGGTACTAATAGGCCTAAAGAGTGCTAAGAAAATATCCTGCACACCATTACACCACCACCACCAGCCTGCACCATTGATACAAGGCAGGATGGATACATGCTTTTATGTTGTTGATGCCAAACTCTGACCCTTCCATCCGAATGTCAGAGCAGAAATCGAGACTCAACAGACCAGGCAATGTTTTTCCAATCTTTTATTGTCCAGTTTTGGTAAGCCTGTGCGCTTTGTAGCTTCAGTTTCAGCTCTTCTGCATACCTCAGTTGTAACAAGTGAGTTACCGTTGCCTTTTTATCATCTGGAACCAGTCTGGCCATTCTCCTCTGACCTCTGGCATCAACAAGGCATTTGCGCCTAAACCCTAGAGATGGTTGTGCATGAAAATCTGAGTACATCAGCAGTTTCTGAAATACTCAGACCAGCCCGTCTGGCACCAACAACCATGCCACGTTCAAAGTCACTTAAATCCCCTTTCTTCCCCATTCTGATGCTCGGTTTGAACTGCAGCAGATCGTCTTGACCATGTCTACATGCCTAATGCATTGAGTTGCTGCCATGTGATTGGCTGATTAGAAATTTGCGTTAACGAGCAGTTGGACAGGTGTACCTAGTAAAGTGGCCGGTGAGTTGTTTATGCCTTCTCTTCCACAGGCAAAAAACTGTGATAGCACACCTATCTCCTCGACAAGCCCAAAAAGTCTTTTCTCAATTGAGGAATGAAACATGCAGCTCAGTTCGCACAGAAGTAACATTCAAAACAAAACTTTCTTGACTGCGTTTACTGAAATGACTACATTTCACCAGCAGAAATCTATAAACAAATTGCCTGAATATTTGGACGTTGATGCCTTAGGGCCGTGTTTCCCAACCCTGTCCCTGAAGGCACACTGATAGTACACATTTTCAACTTCTTCCTAATCAAACACACCTCAATCAACTCAACAGAACATTAGAAGAGACCTCAAAACTTGAAACGAAAGGGTCAGATAAGGGAGACATCCAAAATATATCTCTAGTGCTAAATGCAAACAATGTAAGTTTTACATGACATTTATTGCCATATACTGAAAGCAGCAGCAGATAGTTCACCTCAGATCTTGAAAATACAATAAACCGTTTGAAATTGAACATTATAAGTAAACACATAGCTATGAGTGATTCAGCACCTACATTTAATGATGTTAAAGAGGGTTAACATGTATTAAATAGATTGCAAACCTTACCGTTTCGTGAGTAAGTGCATATTCTGTGCTTCTGAATGGCTGTATTTACATTTCTGACGTGTTTCGTCTGGTGCAAACAGCCAAACTGCTCATCACTGCGTATCTCGTCACAAAGCGTGTTGTTAGGACACACAGTTACAGTGTAACCTGCTCACCTAATGTTTATGTTCGTAATATTTATATCATTTGCTAATTAATAACCTCATGTGGAACGGAATCTCTCTCATTTCGACGTCTGATACTGTCCGGAGGTCACGGTAACGCAGGCACGTGCAGAGGTGGGGGCTTTGGATGCTTGAGCCCCTGCCCTTTTTTCTTGTCGAGAGAAAGTGCCCTCTTTTCCTGGGATGATAATTATTTTTTAAATACTACTAATAATATAATATATGTATGTTAATGCGTGTTCTATTTAAGGACCGCTTTCCCTGTCAAACAATAATTTTTTTTTTTTTAAGTATATCCAAAGCGAGCCTCGAACCGGCAATTTGGAAAGAAAAGCCACATGCGAGGCGAACGCTCTAATTTACATTGTTACTCACACCTCAAAAGTAAGGTGTCAATAGTGGAGTAACGTCTATCAGCGACTATGCCAACTCCTACATCCGCATTGCACACGGACTGCACCTGGGCCGCTTTACAGTCTGACCCATACACACACTGCAGATGGAGTGTGTGTAAAACATATATTACTAGCTGACCTCTGTTACGGCAGCGGCATTCATCTATATTGTGTGGAGGTGAGTAGCGGTTAACAAAAGACTACCTGAGGCTCAAATTTAACGTCAGCTATTTATCCAAAAGTTCAAAAGCAAGTGTATCAGTGTGTCCTACATTCTTCAAGATATTTTATTTTGTTCAACAGAAAAAAAAAAAACTAAAAAAAAAAAAATAATAGATTGAAAAGGGATAGTTCACCCAAAAATTTTAAAGTACTCACCCTCAAGTGGTTCCATTTCTTTGTTTCTTTATTTTGTTGAACACTAACGAATTAAAAATTACAAAAAGATATTTTAAAGAAAGCTATAAACTTGAAATCATTGACCTCCAGAGTAGGAAAAAAAAATACCATGAAAGTCAATGGTTACAGGTTTCCCGCTTTCTTCAAAATACTACTTTGTGTGTTCAACAGAAGAAAAAAAAAGTCAAATGGGTTTGGAACAAAAGGAGTATTCAATTCAATTCAATTCATCTTTATTTGTATAGCGCTTATACAATGTAGATTGTGTCAAAGCAGCTTCACATGGAAGTTTATAGTGAATTGAAACAGTGTCAGTTCAGTTTTCAGTGTTTAAGTTCAGTTCAGTTTAGCTCAGTTCAGTGTGGGTTAATAATCACTACTGAGAGTCCAAACACTGAAGAGCAATTCCATCGATGCGCAGCTCTACAGATCCCGAACCATGCAAGCCAGTGGCGACAGCGGCGAGGAAAAAACTTCACCAATTGGCGAAAGTGAAGAATTTTAAAAAACCTCGAGAGAAACCAGGCTCAGTTGGGCACGACCATTTCTCCTATGGCCAAACGTCTTGTGCAGAGCTGCAGTCTCTACTATAGGCACATTGGAGTATATGGTGACAGAATTTTCAGTTTTGAATTAACTATCCTTTTAAGGGTGAGTATTAGAGTGAATTAGAGTGAAATCTCCTTAATAATCTCATTATAATATATTTTATTTATTAAAGTACAATTATTACTATTATTTAATTAAAAAGTGCCCTTTTTCCATTTGAGCCCCTGCCCCTTAAAAGGTCTCTGCACGTCCCTGAGGTAACGGATGCATGCTTTCTGAATGAGTGAATGAAATACTCTGTTTTCCAGCAAGGCAACCCGGGATGCTGAAATATGATTGGCTAAACTGCCATTGTGCAGGTTAAATTTACCTAAACAAAGACCGTGTTCAATCACGGAAAAACTATTTTCAAAGCAGAATATCTGACTTCAGCATTGTTTTTCAGTTAAACAAGTATGTTCACTTAGGATGTTTCTTAAATATCTGCACGCATATTATGGCATTTTTATGATTTAGAAGAGTCAAAAACTCACAGCACCTTTAAAACCAAGTATTAAAATTCTAATAGTAGTTGGCACAAATAACTTGAGGAGGCCTAAAACGGGTTTTTGATGGCAAACGCTGAACTTTTATTTTAAGGGTTGGAAACAATCTTCAATAATGACGTGCTTTCTGTTTAAATATCATTAGATACATTTGATTGAGTTGTCTTTGTGGTTTACCTACAATTACACTGGCAATTTGTAATACTCGTGGTCCAATAAGTTTATAAACTTGTCATGGCATTAATCAAGTTATACACCTCTCAGGTTTTCATTTATTTAATTCATTTTTCTTTGGCTTAGTCCCTTTATTCATCAGGGGTCGCCACAGCGAAATGAGCCACCAATTTATCCAGCATATGTTTTACACAGCGGATGGCCTTCCAGCTGCAGCCCAGTATTGGGAAACAATCATACACACTCATTCACACACATACACTATGGCCACTAATTCACCTATAGTATATCGCATGTCTTTGGACTGTGGGGGAAACCGGAGCACCCGGAGGAAACCTACACCAAAATGGAGAGAACATGCAAACTCCACACACAAATGCCAACTGACCCAGCTGGAACTCGAACCAGCGACCTTCTTGCTGTTAGGCAACAGTGCTAAGCACTGAGCCACCGTGTCGCCATACCTCTCAGGTTTTCTTAAGCACATCTTATATTTGTGTTATCAAGTATCCATCATAATATAAAAGAGTCCTACTTTAGAATTAGAAAAAATATATAAGATAACTGAATGAACCACATAGCTGTACGCTATTTTGAGAGCATTCACTTAGAGCAGAAGAACAGCCCTCAGTCATTACGCATGAAGGTTACTGGAAGATCTATTCCAGGGCTTCTGTTGCAACAAAATCTGATTTTATTCGGTCTTTAAGTACCGCTAATGCCTCTCTCTCCACGTCTCGTCTCCCTAGGGTGACCTGTTTTAGTGTGACATGACTAACCAGACTAATCTAATGGCTGGAGAAGAGAACCACTAAGTGCTAAATGCACTGAATAATTTAGCACAGTGTAACTCTAATGAGGAGAGCCTGACACTGTTCATCCAGGTAGCCTGAGACAGGAGGTCTGTGCCAGCCCTCACACGCTAATGCGTACACCGAAAAACATGACAAAACATCGAAAATCACAAACATGTTTTTAATTATTTGAATAAGTTTTATGCATGGTGCATGGTGGCGCAGTGGGTAGCACGTTCGCCTCACAGCAAGAAGGTCGCTGGTTCGAGCCTCGGCTGGGTCAGTTGGCATTTCTGTGTGGAGTTTGCATGTTCTTCCTGTGTTCGCGTGGGTTTCCTCCGGATGCTCCGGTTTTCCCTACAAGTCCAAAGACATGCGCGGTAGGTGAATTGAATAAGTTCAATTGGCCGTAGTGTATGTGTGTGAATGAGAATGTATGGATGTTCCAGTGATTGGGAAGGGCATCCGCTGCGTAAAAAC
>CAIGQZ010031698.1:6258539-6277740 GCA_903798205.1 Danio tinwini | reverse complement strand
CTGTATATATATATATATATATATATATATATAAATATATAAATAAAGGTCAGAATTATTATGATATTTAATCCAGTTCTGACTATTGCAAGTAAAAAAAAAATAATCATCATGAGAGAAAAGTGAAAGAGTGAGAACACCACATGTACTTCTTATCCTTTCCCAGAAACAGGTCTCAATATAAAGCAGGCCAATAGAAACCAGCATTGCTGTCCAGAACCCTATTAGCATTTTGGTAAACAAAGCCTTACATTTTCACATGCTATAATGAAATGCTATAAATTAAAGGTGTTCTGACAGCAGATGAATCCAGAGCTCAATAACTGCACTTCTTGTCATAATTCACATTTGAGCGTGTGCACGCAAACGAGAGATGAGACAGATGAGGAGAGATATTTAATTATGTCCTGGAGTGCTCATGAGTTTAGATAAGCTCTACCTGTCCAATCGCTGCATGAGTTTGTGCAGGCCTCCATGGCTTTCAGCTCAATTCGTTCCACATAAAGTAGGTTGAAGGACAAGCAATGGCTGTGTTGGTATGGGAAAGCATATTTAAAACTGAGGACAGCAGAGGTGATCTATACCTGCCAGCTTTATGCCAATAGACCCACGCAAAGGTTAAATTGCCTCCACACATAGGTGAGGCTGTGGTTAAATCCAGCCCGGAGAGCTGCTGATATCTATATCTGCACCACTGTGTCAATTACATTACACTTGTTAAAGGACACACACATAAAAAAGTATATTTTTATTACAGATAAAAGGTATAAGGATCAAATTGTTATAGACAAAAACAAATACCCAACACCAGAAAATTTCTATATTAGAAATTAATAATAATTGAAAAATAAAATGTAATAATAAAATATATGATATATCAATAAATTAGCGCTGGGAAAATATTCATATTATATATAATATGTTGTGTCCAGACCCAGAAGAGCCTCATATGGACTCTGACATACAGCCTATAGTTTGCACAGGTCTGTTACTTCATTTTGCGCTCCCGCTGGATGTTCTTCCGCACACGATCGCTCCCGCTATTTATTCCCTCTGTTTACCTGCTGTCTGTAAAGAAAAGTTTTCTTCTCGATTTACTGTTCCCACTGAATTAAGAAAGAAACGCTGAACGCTCTCTCTTTGCTTAAGTTTTATTCGCTGGTGCTGACAATTGATAAGAGAGCTCTCTAGAATGATTGTTAATTAAAATGCATTGTTGCCTTGGTAATGCAAGCATCATGTAAACCAGGGGTGTCCAAACTCCGTCCTGGAGGGCCAGTGTCCTGCATGTATTAGTTCCAACCCCAATTAAACACACCTGAACCAGCTAATTCGGCTCTTTCTAGGTATACTAAATATGTCCAGGCAGGTGTGTTGAAGGAAGTTGGAGCTAAACTATGCAGGACACTGGCCCTCCAGGGTCGAGTTTCGACACCCCTGTTGTAAACAGAAGTAATCAATACTGCAAAAGTGCTCAATTATTAAGATGTGTTGACTTAATTATTATCAGCAAAATTGGTTGAGACTGTTAAGTCAAGATGTAAAATTTAAGCTTTTGCTATATTTTTAAGCAGTTTTTGAACATACCTACTTATTTAATAAACACGAGAACATGCAAATTTACAGTCAAATGTGTGAAGCTTGTTGCAATGTCAGGTGTTTGTTACCTAATAAATATTATATTTTTCTTTACATTTTTCTGTAGCCATTTTTTCTAAACATAACAAAAACCATACCATACTAAAACTGTGACCTTAAAACCGTGATATATACCGAAGTGTGAGTAGATTGAGAAGAACCTTTGCACCCCTAATATACACATATACACACACAAGCTATACAAAACAATTTTGCTGCATAGATATTTCAATGTATATATTATTTGTATCATATTTGCATCTATATTTATATCCAAATATATAAAAAACATTTTCTCAAATATATGCATGCCTGTGTGCTTATATATACATAGTAAATATACACAGTATACACAAACTTAAACTTTTATTTTGGATATGATTAATCACGATTCATTTTAATTAATTTTGCTATACATTTTTGCCCATATATAAGAATTATAAAACAAAAAAGTGTGATACTAAAAAAGGAAAAAAGAAAAAAAGAAAAAAAAAAGAAATGAAAAATGGACTTTTACTCCTAATTCATAAATGAAGTCAATTAGTGTTTTATGTAAATGTTTGCATAACGTGATTATATTATAAGTGATAATGCTATATTATAAATTGTATTTGAAAAAAATATGGATGGATGATATATCTCAAATTATTCATTATTACTATATATAAAATGCATAATTCTTTAAACAAAACAAACCATTTAGATCAGTTACATAATTAATAAATGAGTCGATGATAAATTGGTATAAATATAGTCAGAAATAACAACCCTGAGGGATTCTGTGACACAATAAAATAACAAATAATTACACGTTACAATAATTCTTTATGTACTCTATTTTAAACAAAATAAACGCAGCCTATTACAAGAAACTCACCCAAAACTAAAAATGCTGTCATTATTTACTCCCTTTCTACTTGTTGCACAACTTCATGAGCTTCTTTCATCTATTATTCGCAAAAGAATATATTTTGTAAAATGGTGAAAAACCATTGACTTCCGTAGTATTTGTTTCCCAAGTTTCCAACATTCTTCAAATCATCTTCTTTTGTGTTCAACCTACATAAGGAAACTCATAAAGATTTGAAACCACTTGAGAATGAGTAAACAGTGAGTACATGGGTGAACTATCCCTTTAAGCATTAGAAAAAAAAAATGTAAAAAGCACAAACTGCACAATGACATCTGCAGCCAGCAAAGTTCGGTAAAAATCCAACCAGCCACATTAACAAACAGGCATTTCAAGAAATAGGACAAATGGCTAGAAAAATCAGTGTGCAAACAAGGCAGGCAGAGGTGAGCGGGAAAATAGCAGGTTTTGGCGAATCAGTGAGACACGAGTACAAGCGGCACGCAGAGAGGAAGAGATTCTGCATGGGTGAAAAATGGGTCACGCTCGGCTTATTTGTTTAGCTAAAAACAAAAGGAAAACGAAAGCAGAAGGAGGGGAAGATAAAAGGTTTTCCTCCCATTGCCATTACTGGATGTAAGCATCATTAAGTGAAAATGTTTCACAAAGAACAAAAATACATTCTCACTAATGCTAATGATGAGTAAAATAGGCAAACTGCAGTGCGTAATGAGTAAAAGTACAGACACTCTAATAAAATCTTGCTCCAGTTGAAGTATAAAGTCCTCTTCTACAATATTACTGGAGTTGAAGTACAAAAGTGCTTGATTTTTTTATTTACTTAAAGGTGCAGTATGTAAGTTTGACACCCAGTGGTTGAACACGGTATTGCACTCCTGGATCAAAATAAACACAAGCGCGGGTTGCCAGATTGAGTACAGGAGTGAGTGATTTAAACTGTGTTCTAAATAAAAGCAACGACACGCAGTAGAGGGAATATTTTGCAGATTAAAAGGAGTTTTGGCTCTAACCAACACCTCAAATTGATATATTAGAAACGGCTTCTATTTCTCACAGCTGAACATGTGAAACCTATGACAGTGATCACCTCAGGTAAGGTAAAGTGTGTTTTATTCAGTGCTAAATGCTAACAATGTGAGTTTGAATGGCATTTTACATGACATTTATTGCCATATACTGAAAGCAGCAGCAGATAGTTCACCTCAGATCGGGAAAATACAATAAACCGTTTGAAATTGAACTTTATAACTAAACACATATGAGTGATTCAGCATCTACATGTAATGATGTTAAAGAGGGTTAACATGTATTAAATAGATTATAAACCTTACCGTTTCATGAGTGAGTGCATATTCTGTGCTTCTGAATGGCTGTATTTACATTTCTGTCGTGTTTCGTCTGGTGCAATCTACGAATGCGACAGAATACGAATTTATACAAATTAGCCACTAAACTGACAAAACGTAAAATACTTACGTTTCCTCAGGAGATCAGGCTGTTTCAGCAAACTGTTTTAATGTAGTGTGATTACAAAAAAAAAATAATTAAAACATTTTTACCATTAGAGGCTGGCTATATTCACACACTGTTGCCCCACACCTTTATCAGGCTTGCATTTCCACTACAAAGGGTACCCTTTTGGTGGACGTGGTGTACTACAGAAAGTTTCAGTCGACGTCATTCTCGCTCGAATAAATGTGTACAGTAAAGCTGTACAGGTCGTTCACATTATATGAGAAGCTCTTCTAACAAAACAGATGCTTTAAACATATTAATACTTGTTTATAAATGTTTATTACTAACATTTCTATGAACATGATTTGATTATAACTGCAGATCAATGACAGTATTACAGCCTACTGTAACGTCTGCAATTATATAAAATAAATAAATAAATGCAACATATATGAACACATACAGACCCTTACAGTCTCCGATATGTTACCACTACAGAAAAACTACACACAGCATACATTTAGTCCTTATTTGAGTTCAAAAACAACACGCAACATATACAGTAGCCCACAGTCAAAGCTAACCTCTCATCTGTATCTGTGATCTTCACCAGCACGTGTAGCCTCTGTTAGAGAGTAATTCCGTCATTCCGAGTTCATAATAGTCCAAAAGGTGATGATAAACATGGCAGTTTGTTCATGATTTGTTCATGGCAGATGAAACTTCAGGTTGCTGAAACTATTTGCTCCTGTGTTTTGTCGGGCTTCTCCTTTTTTCCGCGCTTCACTCTCGCATTTGTCCTTTTCTTTTTGAATGGATCAGATGTCGAAGACGCTTTATTAATCACACACACGTTATTATCATCAGCTCAAAAAGTTCGTTATATCAAATCTAGACGCGATCGCGAGCTCCCTGGAGAAAGCGAAAACCGCTCGCACTTTTAGACTTTTAGACAGCCTCGTAAAACAACAACAGGACACGGCAGATTCTTGGCTTTGTGGCTGTTCATCAAGACAACGACAAGGTTTGTTTTGAGCCCGGGTCATCCATTACTCGTTATTATATGCATATAGTTGTCTCGGCTGTGTATTTAAAAACATGGCGGCTTCATTGTTTTGATTCTGGCTAGCTCCACGAGATTGTGACGTATCTCTGTAAACCAATCAGCGTTCAGCTGCACGTGTAGCTCCACCTTTTAGTACCCTTTCTCGTCTTTGGTACCCTTTGAAAGGGTGCCGAAAAAGTGGTACGGTACGGTTCGGTACACTTTTGACAGTGGAAACGGCTATAAAAGCGTACCGAACCGAATCGTACAGTACCATACCACTCAGTGGAAACGGGCCATTAACTGTGATTTTTGCATAATAGGTCCCCTTTAAATTTATACATAAGATGCATCATATCTGAAAAACCCATCTAAATGCTGCTGCTTGTCCCGAGCACCTCTTTTATATTCCAGCCATGAGTCGGTGGCCTAACATCTCATTGATTCTTTTATTATTGTGCGTTATGACATTTCACATTTTGTCAATTCAGCTCTTTTTTTTTTGTGCGTCCCTCTCGGCCCTGATTTCAATTGCTGATTGCTCCAACCTCAGTCAGGGCTGATTTGATGAGAGGGCTGTGGAGTTATTGCTTCCTTCAGTTAAGCTTATTGCGCCGACTGACTCCCTTTCTGAAGCTTCATAAGGGCCAGAGCAAAATAATAACAAGGGAGACATAGGGGGACGCATGACATCTTGGTGACAGGCTGAGTGGCAGTGCTGTCACACTCTGACACTTCTTTTAGCAGTGTCATCACATTTAAGTGAAAGGCCTCTCTGTGTTTCACAAAGCCATTCTGGTGCTGATGGGGTGGGCTATGAGGCGCGCAGAGGCCACAGTCCCACCTGGACAATAGAAACTAACATCAGGGACTTAGGGATTGTTGCCAAACTAAAAGAAAAAAAAAACTAATCAAAAAAGTCTGAATGTTGATCATTTATTACTTTATTATACTGTATATACACTGCAAAATTGCAGGGTTCCACACAATTTATTCATGTTGTCTCAACACAAATTAAGTTAATTCAACAAATTTAAGTGGATTGAACATAAAACAATGAAGTTGTCCGGCCAACTAGTGTTAAATTGGCAAATTGTTTACTGAAGACTAACTCTGAACGTATCATTTGAATCAGTGAGTTGTTGCCTGGAAACTAACTCTGAACAGATCATTTGAATCAGTGAGTTGTTGCCTGGAGACTAACTCTGAACGGATCATTTGAATCAGTGAGTTGTTGCCTGGAGACGAACTCTGAATGGATCATTTAAATCTGTGAGTTTATTACTGAAGACTACTTCTGAACAGATAATTTGAATCAGTGTTATTTACTGGAGACTCACTCTAAATGGATCATTTGAATCAGTGAGCTGTTTACTAAAGACAAACGCTGAATGGATCCTTTGAATCAGTACGTTGGTTACTGAAGACTAACTCTAAACGGATCCTTTAAATTAGTGAGTTCTTTATTGAAGACTAACTCTGAACGGATCATTTGAATCAGTGAGTTGTTTACTGAAGACTAACTCTGAACAGATCATTTGAGTCATTTGAATTCCTTGCAGATTAATATATATTCAAATTTCTGGTTGATGGAACCAACGGCTTAAATAGTAGGAAAACAATTACTATAGAAGTCAACTAGCATTCTTCTAAATATCTTCTTTTATGTTAAACAGAAAAAAAAACTGAAACAGGGTTTGAAAATGTTGAAGGATGAATAAATGATGGGAGAGGTTAACTTTTCCTTTAAGGAAAGCAAAAAAGAAAAAATGTCTAAAGCTATTTTCCATCCAAAATATTTAGTTTACACAAAAATGACAATTAAATAGTTTTTTTTTTTGAAATTTCATAAACCAATTGCACTAATGAATTCTATTAATAATGTATTTTATGCATTTTTAGATAGAAAATTGAATAAAACATCAGAAAAACACAAACGCTAAGTCAAATCAAAGCGTTTCTTCCCACTAGATGCCATGGCATTGTCTTACAAGCAGAAAAAAAGGCTAACTAGCACAATTTCTCAACAATGATCAACAAACTCCTCCAGGCCAGACTCTGGAGCTGTGGTCATTCCCATCTCTCTATGAGTAACCAATCATTGAACAGGAATAAAAAGAGGGCCATTCCCCTCCACTGCATCTCTGCCCATAGCCCAGTGTGTCGGGCGAGATATCATGTCTAATCATCAGCTGATTTCATCATGACCGCTCTCCATTACTAATCCTCGCCCTTAGCCACTGAGCTGAGAATCATGACTCGACGTTGCCTTGCTAGTGTTTACTCACAGAGCCTAAACAAATGAAAGCAGGGAAAAACGTCTTAATGATCGGGTCTGATAATGAACGTTATTTGTTGGTGCGCTGTTTATGGCCCATTAATAGCTTGGTCGGCTTGTGCAATTGCATCAAGGGAGAAACTGAATAAACACGCCTAATGAAATCGCAGCACGGAGGCTGGTGAAACTTCCGCTGATACTGTAGATACTGAGAGACTGGCGACTAAGTGGTTACAAAAAAATGGTAAAAAAAAAAACTGCAGCTGTGGATGCTGTAATTTTACATTAAAAAGTAGGCATGTAAAATAAATAGAAAAAAATACGGTAAATTAACGTATTTCATTTATTTATAGAATAAAAAAAATATATTTATTGGAAAGACAACATTTTTTAAGGTATAAGCGCAACCCAGGCTCATTCTGAAAGCGTACCTCAAAATAAATTTTTGGAAAGCGCCAAATAGGTCCCAGGAGGTACGCTATTTAGCAGTTTTTGTTTTCGCGAATCCACCAGAGGCCGCTGTGTACGCTTTTTAAGATCTTAAATTTCTCTTACAAGTGCCATTCGCTCCTGCTGTTCTCAGATAAATCCACCAGAGGCCGCCGTCGACTGACTGACCAATCGACTGACCCACCTTCCTCCTTCTCTAAACCCAATTGATAGTGTTTTTAAAAGCACTGATTGACCTGATCACCCACTTCCCTAAACCGAACCGACAGTGTTTTCAAAAGCAATCCAGAAAAAGAAAAGCCCTCGTGGCCGCCTGATTTCTACCACATTTTCAGATCTTATCACATTCTCACCCAACTCAACTCCTCTCTGTGTCTCAAGTCCGCCGGCGTATGCGATGAGCCACTGGATAAACCAGTGACAGTGGAGAAGCAGTCCATATGGACGTAAGCAGTCAGCTAGTAAGCATGATAAGGAACGGCATCATACCGCCCCGTAGCTTTCATTTTAAAGACGAAATGCATCCATACATACTTCTGGCTACATAATTTGTGTTCTCCAGAAATGTATATAGGCCTACGTTTTCAGAATGAGCCTATGTTGCCTAAGTGGTTGCTTTTTTATATAGGATAAATTAAAAGAAACACATTAAGATAGGCATTAGCAAATTTAATTTGTTTGTTTAAATTCAGCCCGTATAAATTGTTACAACCACTTGCCTTAAAAAATGTGTAAATCCAATGAATCATTTATTTCAGTGTAGGCATAAACCAATGTTTTGGCTTGCTAACGTGTACACAGCACAGCTTTGTTACACAGACAAAAACACAACCATTTTCCCACAAGCAGAGTGGGGGTGTGTTATTTATGCAACTATACTAAACACCATTATGGTAACAGACATGAGTTTAAAGTAATGCAATAAACATTATATATCAACATTATATGTAGCATAAAACCCTATTTTAAATCACTGATGAGAAAAAAACAACAATTTTTTAACTAAGGGCGTGCTCACACTATGCTATCCGAACCGTGCCCAGGCCCGTTTCCCGGACCGTTTGAGAAGTCTGAGTGCTCTGAATCGGGCTCACTTGGGCGGCTCTGGCCCGGTTGGAAAAGGTGGGCCTGAGCGTGTTTCACTTGGACTCAGGCACGGTACGCTTACAGTGTGAGTGCAAATGTGCCTGAGCCCGAAACTGAAAGCGAGACGCGACTTTTAAGGGACTGTTTCATATGGATTAATTAATCATTCGTACTGTTCAATGAAAGCAAACTGTCATAGATTATTAAAGACGCAAATCCCTCACTGCACGTCAGCTGCGCCTTTAGCAAACTTTCTAATTCCTACAGCACGAGGACTTTCTGATTGTTTATGAGCGTCAAAAGTGGCTGATCTGTTCGGTGAAATATTTGACTGCGTGTCACCGCATATCAAAAGACTTAAACGATAGAACTAAAGAAATCTCCACTGTGCTGAGCGAGATCGCTTACTGAACAGCGCATCATCGATGATGTAAGCACGCCCAGGCCCGAATGTAATGTGAGTGCGGGCCGTCGGGGGAGGGGGGACAAGCGTGCTTTGGCCCGGTTCAAGGCAACTGTACATAGTGTGAGTACGGCCTAAGAAATGTTAACTATGTAAATACTAAGTAAGTGGTCAGAGATCTGCCAGAGGTCAGAGGAATGGCCTGACTGGTTCCAGCTTATAGAAAGGCAACAGTAACTCAAATAACCACTCGTTACAACCGAGGTATGCAGAGGAGCATCTTTGAATGCACAACACCTCCAACCTTGAGGCAGATGGGCTACAGCAGCAGAAGACCACACCGGGTGCCACTCCTGTCAGCTAAGAACAGGAAACTGAGTCTACAATTCGCACAGGCTCACCAAAATTGGACAATAAAAGATTGGAAAAACGTTGATGAGTCTCGATTTCTGCTCCGACATTCAGATGGTAGGGTCAGAATTTGGCATTAACAACATGAAAGCACGCCACAGCCTACCTGAGTAGTTGCTGATCATGTCCATCCCTTCATGACCACAGTGTACCCATCTTCTGATGGCTACTTCCAGCAGGATAACTCGCCATGTCATAAAGAGCGATCATCTCAGACTGGTTTCTTGAACATGACAATGAGTTCACTGTACTCAAATAGCCTCCACAGTCACCAGAACTCAATCCAATAGAGCATCTTTGGAATGTGGTGGAACGGGAGACTCGCATCATGGATGTGCAGCCGACAAATCTGTCATGTCAATATGATTCTGTCATGTCAATATGCAGCAAAATCTCTGAGGAAAATTTCCAGTACCTTGCTGAATCTATGCCATGAAGGATTAAGGCAGCAAAAGGGGGTCCAACCCGATACTAGTAATGAACCTAGAAGTAAAAGTACTTTATAAATTGACCAGTGAGTGTATATATTACATTATTTACAACTTAATGTATGCTACATCATACTGTAGTATTTCCTTCTGTTAAGTATAAACCGTAAAACATACTGTAAGATACTTTAGCTTATAGATCTGTAAACGGTATTGGCATACAGTACTTGTTAATATTACTATAGATTTTGTATTACAAGATCAACTAAAAAAATATCACAAGACATTAATTGAAATACTTTAATATGGTTCAGAAACACTGTAGTATTTACTATAAAATACAACAGTGTGTTTCGATGAGAGCCAGGAGCTTTTTCCATTACTAGAAATACTAGAAAAAAGTCTAGAAATGGTCCTGATTGAACATATCTGTCAAAACTAAAAGATTCTTGGGTCAGCTAGCCACTCTTGTCCTTCATCCTGTAGCTTTGCTTAAGACTGTTCCATTTTTAAAAGAGGTAAAAAAAGTCCCCCAAAAAACAGAACATTTAGTCTGAAAGGTAGATTTCCAACTCTATAGGTTGGTCTCTGTGGCAAACAGGCTGAAGCAATCCTGTCAAGATGCTTTATTATTTAATGCGAAGACAAAAAAATAAAATAAAAGGTATGTAGCATGAACTGGCGAATTCTCATGGAGTTCAGTGAGAGGGTTTTCCATTTAGTTTTGCCTGTAGCCTTGTGTGTAGCACGCAGCATTTTTTTACCTTGTGTATGCACAGCGAACTCTATTATTCATAGTGTCATGTCCTCGGTCATTCTGTGTCTCGGAAAAGCCTGTGGCGCAGGCAGCTTCCACCTATTAGAGCTCCGAGAGGTGCCTATCCCTCACACGGGGCAGCGTTTTACTGTCAAAACCTGAATTCATCTCCGCAGTGACTAATTCTCTCGTGTCCAGCTAAGTGGCTAGGCTCATTTAGCATTATGTAGAGCAAATCAGAAAAGCTTGTGATGGAGTATGTAGAAAAGTCGACCCTTGTCAACGCACATGATTAATCGTAGCTGTTTTTCAACTTTTTTACCTCATTGGAAGATTTAATGCGCTAAATAGTAATTGTGTGATAGTAGGAATTGGTAACATTTTTGAATAATGGTCCATTAGTAAATGCTAGTTTTACATTAACTAAGCGTAAATAATCTTGTCAACTTTTAATAACGCATTATTAAAATCCAAAGCTGTGCTTGTTAACATTAGTGAAAGGGCACCTAGGTTACCCCTTTTTCCAGATTTAATATAAGTCTTTTGTGTCTCCAGAATGTGTCTGTAATGTTTCAGCTCAAAACGCCCATCAGATTTTTTGTTATACCTTTCTTAAGTTTTTATTTTATAGCTCTAACCATCAGGTAGCGGTTTTTGTGAACTGTACCTTTAAGGCTAGTCCTTCACTCCCACCGTTTCAACGTGCCTGTCAGCTCTCCCTCAGCTGCCTCAGACAACAGACAGTCAGACAAGAAGGAAGCTGATCTCGCGTAATGCTTGTGAGAAATACTACAGTAAAAACTTCACCAATGAGTTGCAACGATGAGTCACACATAATGTCATTACAGAGTTCACGCAAACACAAATACACACACACACACACATAGCACGCGCGTTTAGCTTTGCACTGTTTTTGCACAGAAATGTGACAGGATACAGGTTAATATTCACTGCTGTATGGATATCTGTTACGTTAATGTACAAAATAAACCTGATTTAACGTCCACAAACCGGCATGGAAGCGTCTTCTTTTACAATTGTTCTGATGCTGAAGTAAATCGCTGTAATTTATTACACACATGCACTGTTTTAAAACATTTTAAACTTGTCAAACTCACTCTTGATTACATTTGATGATGATTGATGATTCTAACAAACTGAACAGACATTTTATTCCCCGTTGCTTTGCGCACATCCTGTCTTGTTGATTTGATTATACACATTACTACGGAGACATGTTAATACACAGCTGTCAATCCATTCGGTGGGCGGGGGGGACTGCACTCCTACGTCAAGTTGCGGTCGGTCGGTTTTTATGTTCTTAAATTGAAAAAAAAGCACAGGGTGTGTTCATATCACCCCAATATGACGGTCTATACACTATACCTACACATACGTCTGTCCAAACAGCTTGAAAAGTAGAATTTTCACCATAGGTGCCCTTTAAAGCACAGAATTAACGTTATTTAACTTAACTAAAATTAAGAAAGATGAATGAATACCGTATTAAATGTTTTACAAATAGGTTGTTCATGTTAGTAAATTAACAAACATTAACTAATGAACCATTATTTATGATTAAGTGCTACCTAGGAATTTTGCATAATTCAAAAATAATGAAAGAGAAACTTTCCCAGTGTTGGGTTGTGGCTAAAAGGGCATCCACCGCTTAAACATATACTAGAGTAATTGGTGGTTCATTCTGCTGTGGTTACACCTGATAAATAAAGAATTAAGCTTTTGGATATCATAATATGTGACTCTGAGCATTGTATGTATACTTGTAGGAATAGCTGATATGAGTCAAAATTATAGATGCCAAAATCAATATTAATATTAAGTAAATATTAAAATTTTCCATAAACTGTTAATACAGTTGAATTGAAAAGTATTAGCCCTCTTGTGTTTTTTTTTCTTTATAAAATATGGTAATACTTTATTTTGATGGTCCATTTGAGTATTAGTAGACTGTCTGCTTAATATCTGTTGATACTGCTGCTAAACAGACATTTAACTCACTATAAGAAACTTTGCAAGTACATGTCAACTTACACTAACCCTAACCCTAACCCCAACCTAACAGTCTACTTATAATCTAATGAGAATTAGTGGGCATGTAGATGCAATGTAACATAAATTCAACAAACAGACCATCAAAATAAAGTGTGACGTCAAATATTTCCCAAATGGTCCCAGCAGGCACAAGTCGCCAACATGACATCAGATTGACATTGTATCCTAATGTTGTGAGGATGTAACATTTTGTCTGGAAATAAAAATCGGGCTGACGTCAAAACCCAATGTCAGGCGGACGTCAATGTCCAACCTAAAATCAACCAATAATCAACGTCTAATGATGTTACAGCTTGACATTGTTTAGACCTTAACACTATGACGTCTATCAGACATTGGATTTTGTTGCCATACCTGACGAATAAATGTCAGTATTTGATGTCAAGATGAAGTTGTTTTAAGATGTATGCTCGACTGTGGATTTTGGTCACTTTCCAAAACAACCTAAAATCAAGCAAATATCAACATCATAAGAACGTTGTTCTTAGACGCTGACTAGACATTGAATTTTGGTCACCTGATGTCACAGACCTAAATCTAATCTAATATTAATGTCCTATGATGTTGTGTGCCTGTGGGGATGAACAGAGCAAGGAAACTTTTATAGTATTTTCTATAATATTTTTTCTTCTGGAGAAAGTTTTTTTTTTCAGCTAGATAATAAACATTTTAAGTCAATATTATTAGCCCCCATTAAGCAACAATTCTTCTATTGTCTACAAAACAAATCATCGTTATACAATGATTTGCCTAATTACCCCAACTTGCCTAATTAACCAAGTTAAGCATTTAAATTGCACTTTAAAGGGAATACTAGTATCTTGAAAAAATATATACTAAATTATTATGTACTGTCATTATGGCAAAGGAATCAGTTATTAAAACAACTATGTTTAGAAATGTGTTGAAAAAACTTCTTTCAGTTAACCAAAAATTGAGGAAAAATATACAGGGGGCTAATAATTCAGAAGGGCTAATTCTGACATCAACTGCATATGAAAACTTAGTTTTTGATTAGTAATATGTGCTAATTTTGACAACTTTAAGATGATTATCTTACTAATTTAGATTTTTTAAACCCTCAGATTCCAGATTTTCCAATAGTAGTCTAGGTTTGTCAAATCCTTACAAACCACACACTATTTGTTTAGTTTTTATGTGTATAAATCTCAATTTCAACAAAACCAGACCCTTATGACTGGTTTTGTTGACTGGGGTCTCATATAAAAGCTCAGTACCACAAAAATGTAAACCCAAGTTTGGTGCAGAAAACCTTTCATAAAATAGTCAATATAAAGCAGCAGGCCCCACTGGTCTGTGAAAGTGAACAAACACATAACTACAGAGGACGAACGCAGCATTCATATCAAATGCTATGGGATTTGTTTGGCCCATGGCATAGGTTGAAAAAAAAAAACACTTCCAAGGTTTTTTTTTTTGTGTGAAAGTCTCAAAAACAGAGCAAAGGTAGAAGAGAAAGAGAAAGGGCAGGTGAGGTCTGAGAGTTACATTAAACACTACCTGCTCCCCCTATTTTTTTCTTCTTTCAACCATAAGCAAGTTCTTCTGCTCCTATAGACATGCTCAATTACACCGTCTAGACCTAAGTGCAGACCGTTCCTGCGCTCAAACATGCTGTGTAGATAAATTGTAAATAAGACCTCATTTGCATGGGCAGAAGTAAGAAAGGATATATTAAATAAGAAGCCAATCTACTCTGAAGCTTTGTACTTTGGGAGGAGATGCGGGTTGCACCTGGTCTAGAGCTTACTTTACTCAATTAGTTCTTACTCAAAATGTGATGTAATACAAATAAATGGCCCACTTTGTCTTGGTAATGAAGTCTATGGCTGATAAACTACTTTTATTATTCTTAGAAAGTTTTATTGTGCTTGCATTTATATTACTAATTTGTTAAAATGCACTTATTACTGTATGCACATACATGTTTTCACATCATACTTATAGTTGAAGTCAAAATTATTAGCCCGCTTGTGGTTTTTTTCTTTTACAAATATTTCCCAAATGATGCAAGACATTTGTCTCAGTATTTCCTATAATATTTTTTCTTCTGAAGAAAGTCTTATTTGTTTTATTTCAGCTATAATAAAAGCTGTTTAGTTTTTAAGGTCAATATTATTAGCCCCCTTTAGTTTTTTTCCCCCGTTGGCTACAGAACAAACCATTGTTAAACAATGTTTTGCCAAATTACTGTATTCAGACTGCATGATTTTCAAAGTAGTCATGTCACAGATGTTTTCACACTGCATGACTATCAGGGCTAGTGATGTCGGTGCTGTGTTTACACTGTAGGATGGATCGACGACAGGAGAGTTCATACTGCATGACTTTAAAATAGGAAGAATCACAGACAACTTTGTCCAAACTACGTCTCACAGCCAAACAAACGCAAGAAGTGACATGGAAACAACGCAAGGTCACGTAATATATATCACGTAATATATCTTTCGTTATTAACTACAAAATGGAAAAAGAAGGCTTTAGCTTTTGAAACTTGTGTTGCTCACCTGGCTTTTGAAGAAAATTAACAATCTCTCCTCAACTTTTTTTTACTTTTCGACCTGATTGTAATATTGATCAGATGACACATCAAACAGACACAGTGCTCGTGCCAATTTTACACTCGTCTTTCCTCCATTTCTTGGGTCAAAATCAACTGAAAATGAGCGATTTTAGCTTCTCCCCCAGCCTCCCGCTGGCCTGCAGGTACCCACGCTAGTGGATGCTGCTCTCTCATTGGCTGTAGGTGATTGCGGATGTTATTTTCAGTCAGAACACATTCACACGGCATGATTTGAATCGCCAACAGATCCAGATATTTAACACATCAAATATCCCACAGACATCGGCGACTCATCGGCGATTCTCTCATAACGCGTCCGTAATAGTTCATACGGTGTGATTGTCACTAGCGTGCACGAGCATCGATTTGCCTGTGATTTCATGCATTTGTCAGCGATTTCTCAAAACCTGTCGGCGAGTCAAAATCAGGGCTAAAGACATGCAGTCTGAACTTGGCATAACTTGCCTAATCAACCGAATGAATCTAGCTTAAATTGCACTTAAGCTGAATACTAGTATCATAAAAAAAACTATTAAGTAAAATATAATGTACTGTCATCATGGCAAAAATAAAAGTAATAAATCAGTAAAATAACTAAATCAGTTATTAGAAATTAGTTATTAAAACTATTATGTTTAGAAATGTGCAGATCTACATAGCCTTACTGCCTAATGACTATAACCCCATTGACACCCTCTGCCAATGTATTGATGAAATGAACAGTTGGATGTGCTAAAACTTTCTTCAATTAAACAAAGAGAAAACTGAAGTCATTGTGTTAGGAACAGAGATGAGGTTCTCAAGGTGAATACGTACCTTGGCTCTAAGGGTCAAACAACAAAAAATAAGGTCAAGAATCTTGGTGTAATTCTGGAGTCAGATATGAGTTTCAGTCGTCATGTCAAAGCAGTTAGTAAATCAGCATACTATCATCTTAAAACATTGCAAGAATTAGATTCTTTGTTTCCAGTGAAGACTTAGAGAAACGTCTTCATGCTTTTATCAGCAGCAGGGCGGATTACTGTAATGGACTCCTCACTGGCCTTCCCAAAAAGACAGTCAGACAATTGCAGCTCATCCAGAACACTGCAGCCAGGATTCTAACCAGAACCAGAAAATCAGAGCACATCACACCTGTCCTCAAGTCTTTACACTATACATACATAATTTGCAAGAAATGTTATCTGGAAAGTATTATTCCTCCATCTTGCAGACAACACCTTATTTTGACATCATGCTTGGTTCAATGTGATCTCAATAACTGTAAGTTATGTCTTCTCTTGCAGTCTGCAGACAGGAAGTATTGTTCCAAGAGTACGTCTGACTTTTGATTCAAAGGTTGCAGGTTTGAGTCCTGGTACCAGCATGAGTGAATAGGCTCAGGGAGTGAATAAGCAGCACTCTCTTCCACACTTAATCCCACGGCTGAGGTGAGTCCCTTAAGCAAGGAACCCCCGAACGCCCAAACTGCTCCCTAGGCAGCCCACTGCTCCAGGTGTGTGCGTGTTTAAGTTGGATCAGATAAAAACATCTGCTAAATGTAAATGCTTACTGTGCACTTTCATTGCCACACATATACCTTACATATGTACAATATGGGACACAATAGTGTTAGATGTAAGTGGGTGTTTTGGACCTGGGGCTCTGTCTGTGGGTGGAGGTTTATGAGGGATTACATTTTGTCCATGCATAAAATCCCACTGATAACATAACATATTGGGCGACGCAGTGGCGCAGTAGGTAGTGCTGTCGCCTCACAGCGAAAAGGTCGCTGGTTCGAGCCTCGGCTGGGTCAGTTGTCGTTTCTGTGTGGAGTTTGCATGTTCTCCCTGCGTTCTTGTGGGTTTCCTCCACAGTCCATGCGGTACAGGTGAATTGGGTAGGCTAAATTGTCCTTAGTGTATGAGTGTGAATGGGTGTGTATGGATGTTTCCTAAGGAAGGGAAGAGCATCCACTGCGTGAAACATATGTTCATTCTGCTCTGGTGACCCTGGATTAATAAAGGGACAAAGCCGAAAAGAAAATCAAATGAATGAATGAACATAACATATTCTCTTAGGATCATCAGGCACACACACACTTCGAAACACACTCAGAGTGGACCAGAACCTCTGGGGTTTTACATCATCGGAAAGCTATTCCTAATTACTGTTCCTCTGTGCTCCTCAATATGCTTCCATGCATCAGAAAGCTCCTATGTCCAGTGTTTTGGGCTGGAGAGCGAGTGAGAGTAAAGGTAACTGCCCCAACCCAAGTCTCTTTACACAACCAATCACCTTAGGTACACCAGGGAGAGTTAGGCCCAACTCTCATCTTCACTAATTAAAGGAAATGTGCTTGGGTTAGAACATTTATAAAGGATTCCCTGCTGCTGCCAAGTGCTGTTTAAACCAGAGTGACTCCCTGACCCTCTGGTTACATAACCAAATCCAGGGGTTGTTGCACAACTGTTAGAACTGCCATTCACCTTCAAGTTCAAAGTGTGGCAAGATGCGATAAGGCAAGAAATTAATTCATTAATTGAAGTGAAATTTTCCACAGCTTACTGAATAAGTGCTGACGAGAAAAGACAGGAAGCCATGGCACATTTCCCGGCAAAAACGTCCAGGAGAAAGGCAGGAAGTGCAGCCCACCCATATATAAATCATTGACAAAGACTATTAAGAATGAGCAGTCCTATACTGTAAGATGTTCCACAGAACAGAATTCCTTCATTTTCTTCTTTCTGAATTTCAAAGGCACCAAGTATAACATAATGGTAGCCATGTACAGCGAATGACCTTGTGCGAGTGTGAGTGTTAGCGTATTTATCAGACGATTCCAGCACACTAAAAACACCTCATCCTGGCCGCCATCATTAAAAATGAACCAGCCAAAGACATCTGTGTCTTAAAAGGCAATTAACCGCTGGTGAGCAGTGCACGCTGAGCCGAGGCAAGAAACAGCGCAGTTTCACTTCACTGTGTGTAGAAATCAATAGCCACTTAGCGTCTGTGCCTCACAGTCTACCTGTGTGTTCCAATCTCATGCGCAGTGTGCAGATTTCTGGGAACATCCTTTGTGTATTACGATGTGGTTCTACATTAATGTGCTAAAAGCAATCACTGACCGCGCTGCCCCCAAAGTCAATTAAGTTCATTTGATGACTTTTAACTTTGATAAAGTGCTTTAACAAATGAAACTGCCATTAAATGACAAAACACAGCAACTATGCGCTACAAACTTGTAGGGATACTGATATTCTGAAGTCTGTTCTAACAAAAAAAAAAAAACATACTGAATGGGCAAGCAGTCCAGGATTGAATCAGTGGTTCTTCCAAGAGGAGAATAAACTGATTTCAAATCAGTCATAACTCAACTACAATGCTAAATCAATTTTTTTCAATAGTTTTAGTATAGTTATATTGTATATCTTTATATTATATATAGTTACACCTTTATCGCCTTGCAAAAAACAACCAGTGTTGGGCAAGATACTTGAAAAATGTAGTGAGCTAAGGTATTACTTACTCTATTTAAGATGTAGCTTAACTTCACCCAAAACTACCCTCTGGGAAATGTAGCAAGGTAAGCTAAATGCTACATGGAAAAAGTGCTACATCTAAGCTACTTTTTTTTCCTATTTTTAAATCAAAGCAACTTCAATCCAAGTCAGTTCTTAATGATCAATAAAACTGCCAATGAAACATATGTAGCATAATTGTTAAGTTATTGTTAATAT
>CAIGQZ010031698.1:6226521-6249762 GCA_903798205.1 Danio tinwini | reverse complement strand
ATTGTATTCCATTTAAAATACTTCACTTAAGTTAGCTGAACTTATTGGATTCAGTTGTGAAAACTTCACTAAAGTTAGCTGAACTTATTGGATTCAGTTTTAAAACTTCACTTCAGTTAGCTGAACTTATTGGATTTCGTTTTAAAAATGTCACTTTAGCTGAACTTATTGGATTCAGTTGTGAAAACTTCACTTAAGTTAGCTGAACTCATTGGATTCAGTTTTAAAACTTCACTTCAGTTAGCTGAACTTATTAGATTTCGTTTTAAATATGTCACTTTAGCTGAACTTATTGGATTCAGTTTTGAAAACTTCACTTAAGTTAGCTGAACTCATTGGATTCAGTTTAAAATACTTCACTTAAGCTAGCTGAACTTATTAGATTCAGTTGTGAAAACTTCACTTAAGTTAGCTGAACTAATAGGATTCAGCTTTTTAAAAACTTAACTTAAGTTAGCTGAACAGATTGGATTCAGTTAAAAAAAAACTTCACTTAAGTTAGCTAAACGTATTGAATTCAGTTGTATTCATTTTAGTTAGCTGAACTTATTAGATTCAGTTGAGAACCATGCAAAAAAGCCAACAAAAAAGTTGAGCCAACAAAAGAAACCAAAGAAATCAAGTTTTATAAGTTGAGCCAACAAAAGAAACACAGCTTTAAGTTTTAAGCCAACATAGTTTACAGTGTAGAAATAGGTCATACCCATGTCATTATACAACAAAACTGTCCTTGTAAACCACTAAAACCAGCACCCACATACACACACGTACAGTCCTGACAGCAGGTGGCCCTTAGCACAATACAGCTCCATTAGCATGGCCTCCTGCTGAGGCACTATCACTTTTATTTCCTCAAAGACCTTTAGGATTAATGAGTCTTAAAACAGAGAAGTCACTTCACGTCCCCCCTGTTTCCTCACTTTCTAGCTCAAGTACTTCTTTAAAACACAATACTAAAGTCTATTCATCATTTACCCACCATGCATCCAGACTCAGTGGCATCATGTCCCAAAGTCTGTCTCCATACCCTTTTAATTAAAATATAACTAGCTGTTCCTCTGAAATGACTGTTGGAAAGAGCACAAGATGCTGTAGGTCTCTACACTTTTTCACCAGGGTCAAATCAACAACGCTTTTGCATTTTACCACTTACAGACTTAGAAAGCATTTCGTCATCCACCTAAATTGCATTTGGTACATTAGAGGTCCTGGGGTTTACGACGGGCCAGTGCAGTGAGCATACGGAAGGAAAAGAGTGTGTGATGTATGCATTCAATATGGCTATTATGGACTGGATCCATAGGTTCTATTCCACCTGCTACATTATGCTCTCCGCTAATCTCTTTTTTGGGTTTGGTACAAGAGCATCTCCACGCCGTTCTCAAGAAGTTCATTTCGGGGTTACACTAGCACATTTTAATCAGCAATTTATTTTATATATATATATATATATATATATATATATAATAAAATCTAATTAAATTAAATGAAAAATAAAATAATATAAAATAAATTAAAATACATTTTTTATTAAAAAAATTAAAATAAAATAATATAAAAAATAATAATTAAATAAAATTAAAAAGTGATAAATAAAATTACATAAAATAAAGTACAAACAAAATTAAATAAAATAAAAAATGAAAAATAAAAAAATAAAATAAAATAAAAAATGAAAAATTAAATAAATATTTACCATTATAAAATAAAAAGTGAAAAATGTAATGAAATTAAAAATAAAATAAACATTCACCATTATAAAATAAAATAAAATTTGAAAAATAAAATAAAATGAAATATAAAATGAATATTTACCATTATAAAATGAAATAAAAAATGAAAAAATAAAATAAAATACAAAAAGTAACATAACATAAACAAAAAAAATATTAAATAAAATAAAAAATGTAAAGTTTTATAAAAAAAATAAAGAAAAGCATAAAATGGCATAAAATAAATTACAAACAAAATTAAATTAAATAAAAAAATGACAAATTATAAAGGAAAGAAAATAATTATAGTTTTATAGATGATTGATATAATTAACTTATTACCATTAAAAATAAAATGAAGACAAAATCCAAAAATCCAAAAAAACATATTTTAAATAAAGTTTAATAAATAAGCCTTAACTGAAATAAAATAGCAAATAAAATATGAAATCACTTTAGCATCAGTTTTCATTTTCAACCATTTAACTCGAAATTTACCTTCCACTATAATGACTAAAACTGGTTAACATTGTTTAAAATGTATAAAAACGTCAAAATTACTCAAAGTTAAAAAAACAAACAAACAGTGTTTTACAGTGTACAAATTAATTTTGACAATAAAAATATGGCTATTCTGTTTGAACCACCACCACCACTACTACTACTAATATTGAAACTACAACTACTAATAATAATATAGCAACACTGTACTATAATTATAATGCAGATATTGTAATTAATGACCAAGATTGTTATTAAAAAATTCTAACCACTACTGTAGCATTCACAGATAAAATGGTGTGCATAATCTAACGAATGTGTGCAAGATTTCACTTATGCCTACACACAAGCACAAAGTAAAAGTCTCACAGAAACAACAGCCATTAATCTGTAATCAGCTGGAAGAATCAGAAAATGTTCCCTGTGAATGTTATCAGCAGTGTTCCGGCGGGAACTCAATTGAAATGGCAGCTTCCTGGTCCTGGGAGTGGACTCCCCTGTTACGCCTGCAAAAATAATCGAAGAAGCCTTTGTTTGGGGAGCGAGAGAGAAAGAGAGAGAGAGAGAGAGAGAGACAGAGAGACAGAGAGACAGAGAGACAGAAAGAGAGAGCCAGTGTGAAGATTTTCTGAAACTCTGGGTACCGTGTGGTCGAGTAGGCGCTCCAAAATGTCAGCATGCGTGATGTTTTCTTCTTTCTGATTGGCCAACATTGCTCACACAAAACATGGAAGACATGAATGAGGCAAATTCCACATGTTCGCAGCAAACGCATCGCATAATCCATGTCATTTACATCACAGGACTTTGCTAAAGACAATACTTTTTTTATTACTCGACCATAACAAAAGCATAACTATATTGTTTATTAATATTTACTTATTATTGTTTTATCTTAATATGTGGATTGTTAATATACATGTACTGTTAATTATTATTGTTCATTCATTCATTCATTCATTTTCTTTTCGGCTTAGTCCCTTTATTAATCTGGGGTCGCCACAGCGGAATGAGCCACAAACTTATCCAGCACATGTTTTATGCAGCAGATGCCCTTCCAGCTGCAACCCATCTCTGGGAAACAACCATACACACTCATTCAAACACATACACTACGGACAATTTAGCCTACCCAATTCACCTGTACTGCATGTCTTTGGACTGTGGGGGGAAACCGGAGCACCCGGAGGAAACCCACGCGAACGCAGGGAGTACATGCAAACTCAACACAGAAACGCCAACTGACCCAGCTGAGGCTCAAACCAGCGACCTACTTGTTGTGAGGCGACAGCACTACCTACTGCGCACTGCGTCACCGGAATTATTATTATTATTATTATTATTATTCGTTAATTAATTTTCTTTTCGGCTTAGTCCCTTTATTAATCTGAGGTCGCCACAGCGGAATAAACCTCCAACTTATCCAGTATTTGTTTTACGCAGCAGATGCCCTTTCAGTTGCAACTGGCTCGAACCAGCGACCTTCTTGCTGTGAGGCGACAGCACTACCTACTGCGCCACTGTGTCGCCCCTATTATTATTATTATTATTAATAATATTATTAATAATATTATTATAAATATTATTATTAATATTATTATTAATATTATTATTAATATTATTATTCATTCATTTTCTTTAAGATTAATAAAATCCCTTTACTAATCTGGGGTCACCACAGCGGAATGAACCATCAACTGATCCAGCATATGTTTTACGCAGCAGATGCCCTTCCAGCTGCAACCCATCACAAGGAAACATCCATACACACTCATTTACACACATACACTACGGCCAATTTCCACACAGAAATGCAAACTCCACACAGAAATGCCAAATGACCCAGCCGAGACTCAAACCAGTGACCTTCTTGCTGTAAGGCGATTGTGCTACCCACTGTGCCACCTTGACGCCCTATTACTATTACTATTATTATGATTATTATGTATATATTTTTATATTTTATAATTTTTAAATCATTACTACTATGCCATTTGACAATACATGTATAGCATTTCTCATGGCAATAAAGCAAGTTTGAATTTATTTGAGGAAAAGGCCTGAAAAATGACAGTGTTACAGAAGAAAATGCACGTCAAGACCATAACAAACACCCCGTCCTGACTAAAAACCTGTTCACGGGGCGACACCACCGCCAGAGATCTCGATCTAATCTGCTTCTTCAGAGCGCTGTTCTGTAAGCAGGAGGAAGAGACTGTTATGATTAGTGCTCAAGATAACAAATTCCTGCTCTGCGGCATTCGCACAGTTCACAGGTCAGTACAGTCTCTCGAGGTTACGTAACCGTTCAGCAGAAGAACTTTCAGTGGCCTTTCCATGCCAGACGAAGGGATCTTTCAACAAAAGAGTTCAGATTGCTTTCCTGCAATAAGTCTATCTTTGCTCTTAGGCTAATTGTTCTGAATTTATTCAAAGAGGTCTGTCGAAGACAGAAACGTCATGTCTCCTTTAGGAAAAATACTTTCCATATAAACCTTATATGGGTCTTTGTTTTGATGGTGAATCTATTAAGAGCCATTAGCTTCCAATGGCTAAGTTTACATGCATATGAATAATCCATTTTGTAATCGCATTGATGGTTAACGTAAAAATGTTCATGAAAATATGTTAATTGATCTGATTGGCCTCGATCTAAATTACATTTTATTTGGATTGGAAGGGGTGTTTTAGTTCTTTTCTAACCTGATCCAAAAAAATCACATGTGCTGTGTTATGCATATCTTGATAGATGCATGATACAGTAAAGCATGTACTCTAAAACGCTGGCTGTATATTTCCATTAGGCTGCTTAATGAAGCAGTTTAATTTAGAAATGCATTGTAACTTAAATATAAGTTTAAACTATAAATAGCATCACTACAGAAAAAATCTGGAAAGAAATATTAACATATTAAATGCCGAAAGGAGACAGTGAACAGTGAAAAAATAAGAAATAAAACATATTATATATATATATATATATATATCCGGGAGAGTTACGGTGTGGAGAAGCCCCCAAAAAAGCATACCACCCAGACTGTTGCATGACCAGAGTGAAGCATGGGGATGGGTCAGTGATGGTTTGGGCTGCAATTTCATGGCACTGCCTGGGCCCAATGCTTGTGCTATATGAGCGTGTCATTGTCAAGGACTACCTAATCATTGAGGAGGACCATGTGCACCCAATTGTCTAAACATTATATCCTGAAGGTGGTGCCGTCTATCATGATGATAATGCACCAATGCACACAGCAAGGCTGGTGACTGAGTAGTTTGATGAACATGAAAGTGAAGTTATCATATAACATGAAGACACCATATGTAAATATTATTAAGTGACTTTGGGGTGTTTTGGAGGAGGGAGTCAGGAAACATTTTCCTTCACCAGCAGCATGAAATTCTTAAGGGGGCTAATAATTTTGACCTTAAAAATACCAAAAAAACAAAACAAAAAAAAAAACAGATTTCATTCCAGCCAAACTAAAAGAAACAAGACGTCCTCCAGAAGAAAAATATATTAGGAAATACTGTGAAAATGTCATAAATCTGTTAAATATTATAATATTTGAAAAATATAAAAAATTACAAATAAAAGAATTTCACAGGAAGGCTAATGTATTTCCAACTGTAGACCTATAGCATACTGTATATCTGTTTTGCTGGAACATCATAATCACAATTTCAGCAAAGTTACTTTAAAGAAGTCACCACTTTTTGTACATTGAATAGAATTTCTTTGTCTGTAAAATCATGCTTGCAAATTTAGTTTGATGCAGACAACTAAATGACAACTGTCAAAAGTGGTATATTAATAACAACCCAGGCTCATTCTGATTATGTAGCCCTATAAACATTTCTGAAGAGCACCAAATATGTCCTAGGAGCTTGTTTTTGCGAATCCACCAGAGGCCGCTGTCATCTGACTGACTGACCGATCGACTGACCTACCCTTCTCCTTCCCTAAACCCAACCAATAGTGTTTTAAACGGTAGTGATAGTGAAACGATAGTGTTTATTTTTGGGCTTTTGGTTTTGTTTTACCTGCATTCTGGAACCGTTCTTCAACTGACTCAAATCCTTTCATTGCAGTTAACTCCGCTATGTGTCTCAAATCCTCAGATGTACGCGGTGGGCTATTGAACACACTGGTAACAGTGGGAAGGCCATCCATAAGGAGGTAATCGGTCAGCTGGTAAGCGCGAAAAGGATACCAATACCGCCCCATATCGTTCGTTTTAAAGACAAAATGTAGCCATACTGTATGTACTTCTGGCTACATAATTCACGATCTCCAGAAATTTATATAGGCGTAAGTTTCCAGAATGAGCCTATGCTGATTATTAACCATTTAAGCAATTAATAACTTGAAATTATGATGTAACGATACTGAGTAAATGAGTCAGAAAGGATTTAAAACCTCTCACAAGAAATGCAGATTTACTATTAAGTGAAACAAATCATCATCCTCTGCATATGAATACAAATCCTGATGAAGTCGGCTGTCGACAGATTCATTCTTTTTTGACTTTTTTAGCATTAACCACAGCACATTATGATAATGACTGCGGGGAAGCTAACAGTCCCTATAGTACAGCAGCTCTTTAAGGAGGGGGAAATAAAACAAAAATGCCTACAACTTTAGAGAGCATTCAGCAAGTAGGAAAGGATGTGCTGAAACCTGAAGGAATCGATCTTATTAAAAACATTTTTTAACATCGTCTGATGAATAATGTCCAGAAGGTTAAGGTTTGGCTCATGTTCAGCAGTTATTCTGCGCTGGCAGATTTACACATGTATTTATTCATTAAGGAGATGAATCTTAAAGCTTACAAATGAGCAATGCAGCAAGTGATTGATCATAAACAAATCAGCTTTTCATGCATTGCTTTGAATCGTGGATGCCATCAGACCTAATTGTGAGCCACATATATCCACAAACACACCGTTAAAGGTCCTATGAATTGTATCATCTTATATATATATTTCCCTTAAATGATGTTTACAACACAGACTCATTCTGAAAATGTAGTCCTATATAAATTTTTGGAGAGTGCCAAATACGTCCCAGGAGGTACGTTTTTTTGTTTGTTTTTGTTTTCGCGAATCCACCAGAGGCTGCTGTATACGCTTTTTGAGATCGCAAATTTCTCTTGCGAGTGGCCTGTGTCAACTGACTGACTGACCAGCCACCCCCTTCCCTACACCCAACCGATAGTGTTTTAAAAAGCACAGATTGACCAGTGCCCACCTACTTCCCTAAACCCAACCGACAGTGTTTTGAAAACCAATCCAGAAAAAGAAAAGCGCTCGCAGCAGCATGATTTTCACTATGTTTTCAGGTTTTACCATATTCTCACCCTGTTATTTACTTGTTTATTTTTATTTTTTGGCTTCTGTTTTTGTATTACACACTTTCTGGAACTGTTCTTCGCCAGACTCGAACCCCATCATCGTTGTCAACTCCTCTGCATCTGTCGACATCCGCGGCAAGCTACTGGACAAACATGTAACAGCGGGAAAGCCATCTATATGGAAGTAAGTGGTCAGCTGGTAAGCATGAAAATAACAGCATCATACCAGCACTTAGCGTTCATTTTCAAGACAAAGAGCAGACATACGACCTTCTGTTTACATAATTTGCAATCTCCAGAAATGTATATAGGGCTACGTTTTCAGAATGAGCCTATGTTGGATGCTTAACAGAGCAAGGAATTTTTTACAGTATTTCCTATAATATTTTTTTCTACTAGAGAACGTTCTATTTGTTTCATTTTGGCTATAATAAAAGCAGCTTTTAATTTTTTAAAACCATTTTAAGGTCAATATTATTAGCCCCTTTTATTCTAAACCAGGGGTCACCAAACTAGTTCCTGGAGGGCCGGTGTCCTGCAGATTTTAGCTCCAACCCTAATCAAACACACCTGTACAAGCTAATCAAGGTCTTACTTGGTATACTTGAAACATCCAGGCAGGTGTGTTGAGGCAAGTTGGAGCTAAACCGGCCCTAAACTGGACACCGGCCCTCCAGGACCGAGATTGGTGACCCCTGTTCTAAACACTTAAAATTGAACAGGAAGGCTAATAGTTTTGCCTTCGTTTCATTGTAAAAATTAAACATTATTTGATCAATTTTGTATTGTTAAAATGTAAAGTCATTATACAAAACTGTGCAACATTTCAATTATTTTCTTTTAATTAGCCGACAAAACCTAGTGGTTTGGAAAATAATGGCTTACATATTAAAAATTTAAATTGGCATTTTATTCTAATTACAATCTTCTGTAAATCATGGTAAAAATGTTAAATTGTTATGATCTTTTTTAAATTTAGTTGCACAATAGAGATACAAATTCTAAAATACAAGGTGTAACAAATAAAATTGTATTATTTTTTTGCTGTTTTTTACATTAAGTTAAAGTCAAAATCCTTAGCACTCCTGTGATTTTTTCTTTCTTTTTTAAATATTTCCAAAATGATGTTTAACAGAGCGAGCATTTTTTGCACAGTATTTCCAATAATATTTATTTCTTCAGGAGAAAGTCTTATTTGTTTTATTTCGGCTAGAATAAAAGCAGTTTTAATTTTTTAAAACCATTTTAAGGTCAATATTGTTAGCCTCCTTAGGCAATATTTTTTTCAGATTGTCTACAGAACAAACCAACATTATGCAATGATCTACCTAATTAACATAACTTGCCTACTTAACCTAGTTAAGCCTTTAAATTTAACTTTAAGCTGAATACTCTAGTAAAACATGATGTACTGTCATGGCAAAGATAAAAGAAATCAGTTATTAGAAATGAGTTATCAAAACTATTATGATTATAGATGTGTTGAAAATATCTTCTTTCCATTAAATGGAAATTGGGGAAAAATATACATCGAGGGTAAGAGGGCCAATAATTCTGGCTTCAACTGTATATATATATATATATATGTGAAAACAGAATCAGCTATAACACATGCAAAATAATACAAATGTGTCGTTAAACTGCAGTTAATAATGCCATGACTATTCATTGAATTCATCAAAACCATTATCTGAAAAGCAGGTGTATTGGATTTTTTTTTGCTTCCTGTGAGCAATTCTGGGAGTGCGATAATCAAACCCTACGGCCTTTGGCAAGGCAGAGTTTCTCAGGTAGTGATTTTTCTTTATTTCTGGCATGGGACATGCTTCAATAAAAAGGTGGCGCCAGTCTTGGTTGTTACAGAATGCTATCGATGTGACAAAAATTCACGCGGTGTGTGAAAGAGTGAGAGAGAGAGAGAGAGAGAGAGAGAGAGAGAGAGAGAGAGCAAAAAAAGTGAGAAAAGGATCTGTCTGTGGCACCTTTGAGATATTGACAGGGCAGTGAGACGGGCGTCGGGACGAGTCCCACAGAGCAAGTGTTTCCTCTCTCTCTCTGTCTCCTGTTCAGTAAAAATCAATCCTACAGAGGAACACATACCTAAAGAGGCAGGAGCAAGCTTCTAGTGAAAAGCTATGAGCGCTAAATTAAATGTCACAGAGACTGCCATTGCACCTGTAGGAAAAGGCTGCAAAAGCTTCTAGCACCATTTCATGCACCAATAAGGTCCGAAACATGAGAATGCAATTATGAATTCCACAATGCTACGTTAAAAGCATGTCCGCGGAGTTGTGACTTTTTATTTTCCTAGATTTGTGACTTGTAAATCACAACTTTGGCTTATAAACTCACAATTGCAAGTTCAATTTCACAATTTAGAGAGATTTTGCAATTCCTCTCCATATGCACCATATAACACTCCATATTTCTGATCTAATGAAGCACCTCACATCGTCACAACGCTAAGGAACGCAGGTGATAACGTGAGCTCTGCTACCAAAGGAGGTCAAAGCAACTAAAACTTTTCTCCACCACAAAAAAATTATTACTCAGAGTTAAACAAAATAACATCTAATATCTATAAGTTCTAAACCATCTATTATGATATATTGTGAAACTATAGTAATGATAATATTTAAAATTATATATTGAACTCGACAGTTGTCTCTCACATTGTCCCACAACAACATTAAAATAGTGTAGATCAGTGTACAGTGTTAGATTCTTTTAAAGTAACACAATAGTTACTTTCCCTGGTAATTAGTTACTTTTAGAATTATGTAACTCAGTTACTAACTCAGTTACTATTTGTGATAAGTAACTAGTAACCATAACTAATTACTCTTAGAAAGGAACGTGCCCAACACTGCTAATAACTAATAAACAATGGTACATGTTTGACTCTTTTGTTCTGCATTGTCTACACTCTTTGAATTATTGACATAAATTATATTTCTGACCTAACGCTTAATTTAGTTCAGTGCTCGGAAAAGTCAGTGCCACTAAAATTGTTTACAGCGTGGCACTGGCAAGCATGTACTTTTATTATTGTAGGTTTATGCACGTCTTAAACCATTCTGGTAAATGCATTCATAATCAATACAATCCATATCGAAATCCTTGTAAAACAGTAACATTCCCATAATGCTTTGGCAGGATTACAAAAGCTAATTTGTGCTGAACAGACATCTTAATTAACTGTGCTGGCTTTGCTTTAGCAGACAAAACAGGAGGTCACTCTTGCTGTCCTCTCTCTCTCTTTCTCTCTCTTTATTTAGCTCCTTCAGACCTTAAAGAGATAGCTTGCTCAAAAAATTTAATTCTGTCATCATTTACTCACCCTGCTGAAAACCTATTTGCATTTCTTACTGCTTTTAAACACAAAAGAAGACCTTTTTTAAAAATCTGGTTGCTGGCACCAATTGCCTTCCATAGTACACTGAAAAAATCATTCAGAGAAGATTCCTTGCATTTACTCATTTTTTTTTTACGTTAAGTGGCTGTAAACAATTTATTTAAGCTGAATTTAAACAAACAAATTAAGTAGAATTTTATTAAATTACATTTGTTTGTTTAAATTCAACACAAATAAAATGTTTGCAACAGTTTTGCAGACATCATTTTTTTCAGTGTATATTTTACAACCCAGGCTCAATCTGAAAGCGTATATACATTTCTGGAGAGCAAAATACGTCCAGGAGGTAAATTTTTTTGGAGTTTTTATTTTCACAAATTTTATTTTAATATATTTGTTTATTTTACTAACTTTTTCTTATTATTTCTTATGTCCTAAATACATTTTTTTTTCTGTTTTAGCGTTATTATTAATTTCATTTACTTATTTATTTATTTTAGGTGGCACAGTGGCACAGTGGGTAGTGCTGTCGCCTCACAGCAAGAAGGTCGCTGGTTCGAGCCTCAGCTGGGTCAGTTGGCATTTCTGTGTGGAGTTTGCATGTTCTCCCCATGTTCATGTGAGTTTCCTCCGGGTGCTTCAAGTCCAAAGACACACGCTATAGGTGAATTGGGTAAGCTAAATTGTCCGTAGTGTTTATGTGTGTATGTCCTGGTCCTCAAGGTTGGGGGTTGAGCGTTGTGCTACCGATCCACCTCATAAAAAATGAGATGTTATGAAACAGCAATATGGTGCGCTAAATATCAACTTCACTATAAAGTAAATAAAATAATTTCGCTATCTATAATCCATAATCATACCTCCTGTACAGCAGTCCCACAACATTCTGACACTCGATGACACTCGAATACCCTGTCAGTGGCTGAGAATGAGCTTTTTACAGTGTCTGCTATAATGTTAATGCTGTTTTTTGTGTTTACATAGATGAATATGGCCAGGGTGTAAATGCACAGTACAGTTACAAGCGTATTGCCACATTAGATCGTTACGATAGCATGATATATGCCTTCTCTGATTTCCTGAAGATAAATATCAAAAAATAACACAACTGGAATAACTACAGCAGTCGCGATCGTCGATCTCAAATGAAGCAAAAGATTAAGATGACATATGATGATGTGTGCAGGTGTTGTAGTGCTGTCCCATTTCTTAGGGGTAAATTTTGAAGCCCTTCCCCTTCACACTTCCCAGGACCAATGGGAAGGGGAAGGGGTAGGGGTACAAAAATAGAATTGGGTTTGGGCCTAAGTATGCATTTACTTATATATAATATACAAGTACCTGTTTACTTAATTATTTACAGATCTATTCTTGTTTTTTCTTTATGTATTGTAGAATTGTTTTGACAATACTGTGCAAGTCATGCCAATAAAGCACAGTGGCTCAGTGGATGTCTCACAGCAATGCCAATGAAGCACTGTTGTCTCAAAGAAAGAAGGTGTTTCCTAGTATTGGGTTGAGGCTGGAAGGGCACCTGCGCAAAACATACGCCAGAATAGTTGGTGGTTCATTCCACTGTGGCGACCCCTGATAAAAAAGTGACTAAGCTGAAGGAAAATGAATGAATAATGATGTGATATGCATTTTTGGGTGAACTATCCCTTTAAATAAGGATGAAAATATAACAACGCATTATGTTGGGTGGTACAGTATTGTGGTCTTTTTGACTTTAACTCTACAGGCATATGGGAATTCTGCTAGTCCAGAATATCCTATAATATTTAAGTTTTTTTTTCAATGCTAAACACAAAGAGTTGGAAAGAAAGGAAAGCATAAAATAAAACAGACAGTGACAGCCACTTTAAAAGCAGACTAGTGCTAAATCTAGCACTCTAATCTATTTTAATATTAATTCCCTAACAACATCATTATCATGACCGCATGAGACCCAGTGTGGCTAAGAAAAGATGATTAATCTGATTATTCTGTCTTTGAGAATACTTAGGGTTTGCTTGCATGCTTGTTGTGTTCAAAAGAACCGCAGACCTGGAAAAAGCAGACGGGGAAAGCGAGGAAGTGTGAAAGAGGATGTAAGGTGAAAGGGTGCAGATGTCCAGAGAGAATCGTTCAACTTGTGAAGTGGAAATCCAGACGAGTTTCCTGTTACTATTTAGGGCAATACCGTTCCACCAGGCTACCCTGAGACCCATGAATATTGCATCAGCCCACGGTTTACTGTAACTCCTCAAACATCTCTGTTTCCGCAGATGCTCCAATGGGCCTGCCCATAAGCACAGAAGTGTCAAGCGTTCTGACCCCTATGGGAATACATTATACCAGCCAGGGCGGGACAGCAGACGCTTTCACTTAGCTTAGTGTTTCGCCCAGAGGCATGACCCTTTACGCATCACAAATATTAAACTAGACTGTTGAGGCTTCTGAACCTGCCATGGTTGACCTTTAGTGATCCTTCAACAATGCGCAACCTAAAATGTAAGATAATAACGCACTTGTTTAGTGCAATAAGACACGTTTGTGTGTATGTGGCGTTTGTGGTTTGGCTGTAACCATCAGGGATCTATCTATCAGGGGTCAGCAACTGTTACTGGACAGTGATGGATTTCCACCGGCTCAGAGTCAAGAGGACTAGAGAGGCAGGACAAAACATCACCATCACAGCCATCCATCACCGATTGGTAGCAAAGAGCCAAAATGAGCTATACATCAAAGTCAGCAGCAGAAGAGCCTATTCCAGCACTATAGCACCTCCCTCCGGAAAACAAGGCTTTAATAGTGCAGCTGCAGAGCAAAAATGGCCCTAAAACAAAGACTTGAGGCTCACCAAACTTTATTGATTTTTCGGTATCCCACTATTAGTTTAAACTCTAAATGACCCAAAACAAAATACTGCTTCAACAGAGAGTTGTTTTGCTTGGTCTCGTATTAATGATAACCCTTTTTCTGTTAAACAATGACTGTTGCATTTGTGTTTTTGCACCTCCTAATTAGAGATAATTAGACCACACAATTGGTCTTTTATTAAAGGTGCAGTATGTAACTTTAACAGCCAGTGGTTGAACTAGGCATTGCACACCTGGTTCAAAACACAAGGCTGCCAGGTTGTCAAACTATCTAACCTAAAGGCTGATTTAAGTTGTGTTCTAAATAAAAGCAATGGCACGCGATAGATGCACTATTTTCCATATTAAAATGAGTTTTTATTCTAACCAACAGCTGAAATTTATAATTTAGAAACAGCTTCTATTTCTTGCAGCTGAACAACAGGATAAACTGATAATCTTTACCTCAGTTACGCCTCATTTGCTTTATTCAGTGTTAAATGCTAATAATGTGAGTTTGAATGCCATTTTACATGATATTTATTACCTTACTACTGAAAGCAGTAGCAGATAGTTCAGCTCAGATCTTGAAAATAAAATAAACCATTTGAAATTGAACTTTAGAACTGTGGTTTAATGTGTATTAATTAGGTTGTAAACCTTATCATTTTGTTGGAGTGCAGTGAGTGCACTATTCTGTGCTTCTGAATGGCTGTATTTACATTTATGTCGTGTTTCGTCTGGTGCAAACAGCCAAATTGCTTATCACTGTCGTCATGTAATGTGTGGTTAGGACACGGGGTTACAATGTAACCTACTCACCTAATGTTTACGTTTGTTATATTTATATAATTTGCTAATTAATAACCACCTCATGTGGAACTCTGAATTTGTGTCTCATTTCGGAGGCTGCTACTGTCCACCGGAGGTTGCATTTCAGTCACGGATGCAGACTTTGAGAGCCTTCCTGACTGAATGAGTAAAATACAATGTTTTTCCACCAAGGCAACCCCAGGTGCTGAAATATAATTGGCTAAACTAGCATTGGGCGGGTTAAAAGAACCAAAACAAAGAGAGACATTCGTTTGGGCATGACACTCGCATTTTCAAAGCAGAATATCTGACTTCAGCATTGTTTTTCAGATAAACAAGTATGCTCACTTAGCATGTTTCTTAAATATCTGCAACATTATGGCATTTTTATGCTTTAGAAGAGTCAAAAACGTACACACAGCACCTTTAATGAAGCCTATGCTAAGCCTTGTTCTGTTAAATACAAGGGTTGCAATTGCATTTGGGCACCTCCCTTAAGAACAAGGTTTTAACAGTGCAACTGCAGAGCCAAAATGGCCCTAGACCAAAGACTAGAGGTACACCAAACATTATTGAGCACGTTGGTGCAGTGGGTAACAAAATCCCCTCACAACAAGAAGGTTGCTGGTTTGAGCCTTGGCTGGGTCAGTTGGCATTTCTGCATGTTCTCCCCATGTTCACATGAGTTTCCTCCGGGTGCACAGTTTCCTCCACAAGTCCAAACACATGTGGTATAGGTGAATTGGGTAAGCTAAACTGTCCGTAGTGTATGTGTGTGAATAGGTTGCAGCTGGAAAGGCATCGCTGAGTAAAACATATGCTGGATAAGTTGGCGGTTCATTCCGCTGTGGCAACCCCAGATTAATAAAGGGACTAAGCCGAAAAGAAAATGAATGAATGAATGACCCAAAACAGCATGCTGCTTCACCATAGAGAAGAGTTGTGCATTTAGAGATTAGCATTAGAATTACACAAACTAGCACGTTTTGCAAGAAATAATTAGAGCACACAATCCGTCTCTTATTAATCAAGCCTATGCTAAGCCTTGTTGTGCTAAATAGGCCCATTGCATTTGCGCTTCAGCGAGTTAGTAGCTTACAGTAAGACTGAGCTGGCATACACAATGCGTAGCGAGGCATGAGAAAGAGAGTATTTTGCTAATTGTACAACTTATCTGACCATATAGGCGGAAAACCTCCAAGTACGTTCCTGCTCGGCTGAACAAATATGAGCATTTTTGAGTGTATCTAAAGACTATGATCTAAATATTTTGTGTTTACAATATCTCTATCAATCAAAAAGCTGCCATTTATGCAGTTTTACAGCAATGCATCACACTATTAATGCAGGACTATTTACACAAAGATAACAAACAAGCTTTTATTATATTTCTTTCCATAATAATGGTGATATAGGCTTATAATATTGGTTATAAAGGCTTGATCAGGAGTAGAGAATGGTAAGTCTCGTCCAGTCTGCCACAACGTGCTGCAAAAAAAATTATGAAATCTCTTTGGGACTGATACAAACTTAACCACACAGAAATGCGTAATTGGGCTCTGGCATTTGCATTTGAATTGTGCCGTGTTTGGAAATGAGGAAAGGAATGAAACTGCAGAGACAGACAGAGCGGAGAGAGAAAGAGAGTGTGTGTAGGAGAAAGAGTTGTGTGCTCTGATTAAAATGGAGTAATGTGTGGAAGAAAGGCAGGGATGTGGAGGAAGCCAGGCGGAGGTTTAATTGGCTGATGACCTGTCCTACGGTGAAATCCCTAACCAGATGGAACTGTCTTATCCATCTCTTTCCGTCACTGTTCATGGCCTACACGATGTTCCTATATTGGTTGTGAAACTACTTCTTGTTTAATGCACTTTTAAGCTTCCAGACTTGATGCTTTTCATTCGAAGAACAAAAAAGGAGAAATTCTGAAAAATGTCCACGCTGCTCTTTTCCAATTTTCCAACTTTTTCGATTAAATTTCCTAGTAAATGCACAGCCACAGGTTTGCTTTTGGAGTGGAACCCGCTGAGTTAAACACACAAGGACAACTCGATTTCCTGAGCACCAGAGACAGGAAGTATCCCAGAATGCAAAGCGCGGCAGCTGTTAAAAGTGTCATCAGAGAGCACGTCCCATGGTTGGTCACCTGTCCTGTCACATTCGCTCATTCTTTCCATTAATCAAAGCATACACACCCTGCTGTCTGAGCAATTCCTGTCACTTAGCCCGGGATAATGGTGTCATGAATAACCCACGATTGTTTCCCCTACTGTTTTCCTCCTCCTTCGCTCTCACAATCTTTATTCACACTCTCGCACTAAGTCTCTCTGGCTCCCGGCAGACATTGACAAACTTCCTGTCACCTTTTCCTTTTAGAGAGAAAGAGCGAGGGGATGATATAAAGATGGAGTGGGTTTAAAAGGAGGCAAGAGAAAAAAGATAGCAAGAAAGACACGTAATGTGACATTCACTGTCAAGTGTCGCTATCTCTGGGTCTTTACAATTAGAGAGGAAAAATTGTGAAAAGCAACATTCAATGAAATATAAGAGTGTCCATGATAAAAGAAAATCGTTAAAAACTGCTACATTCTTAGAAATGTTATGCTAGTTTCAAATAGTTTTATTTAAATAAATGCCTGTTCTTTACTTCTTTGTAGACTTATTTTGAGATCATTTTGAAGATACTTTTCAAGGTAAAAGTATTTCTATACAAATATTGTAAAGTTTTTGAGTAGTCAAACCACAAAACATTTTACTACCGAAACCAACCAAGCAAGTTAAGAGACATAACGTATTTTACACTGTAAAAAAACAACCCAGGCTCATTCTGAAAACGTACCACTGTATACATTTCTGGAGAGTGCCAAATACGTCCCAGGAGGTATGTTTTGTTGCAGTTTTTGTTTTTGCGATGACATACACAGTTGCAAATAGAACAAAGAGGACAAACTACAGTCTCCACCACATGAAATCTAGAATTCAGCAGGATGAGGACACACCACTCAATGAGAATTGGGAAAACAGAACTCAGGAGCTCTTTGATGACTCTGGTGACAGTTGCCCTCCATGACCAAAGTTGCCCATCCCTGACCTAGTTCACACCCATGCCATTATACAATTCCACATCCTTGTAAACCACATACACAAGCACACTTACACAAGCACAATCACATATACAGTTGCAAATAGAACAAAGAAGACAAAATGCAGTATCCACCAAATGAAATCTAGAATTCAGCAGGACAAGGACGCACCACTCGATGGGAATTGGGAAAACAGAACTTATGCGCACTTTGATGACTGTGGTGACAGTGGCCACGTCGTACCCATGCCATTATACAATTTCATGTCCTTGTAAATCACATAAACAAGGACACTTACACAAGCACAATCACATACACAGTTGTAAATAGAAAAACAAAAAGTCTGAACTACAGTCTTCAGCAAATAAAATCAAGAATTCAGCAGGACAAGGACATACCACTCAATGGGATTTAGGAAAACAGAACTCATGAGCACTTTGATGACTCAGCTGACGTTGGCCTTCCATGACTGAAGTTGCCCATCCCTGACTCAAGTCATACCCGTGCCATTATACAATTTATTGTCCTCGTAAACCACATAAACAAGCACACTTACACAAGCACAATCACATACACAGTTGCAAATAGAACAAAGAGGACAAACTATAGTCTCCACCAGGGGATGCACCACTCAATGAGAATTGGGAAAAGAGAACTCATGAGCACTTTGATGACTCTGGTGACAGTTGCCCTCCATAATCGAAGTTGCCCATCCCTGACCTAGTTCACACCCATGTCATTATTCAATTTGTCCTCATAAACCACATACACAAACACACTTACACAAGCACAATCACATACACAGTTGAAAATAGAACAAAAGAGGACAAACTACAGTCTCCATCAAATGAAATCTAGAATTCAGCAGGACAAGGACGCACCACTCAATGGGAATTAGGAAAACAGAACTCTTGAGTTTAATGACTCTGGCAAAGGAAGAATCTGCTTTAGTGAAACAAGCTCCCCATAACAAAAATCAATATTCTCCCTTTGCTCAGTCACTCTTCGCATCAACACCTGAGGGACACTGTCCCTTTGCTCTGTTCACACTTCTCCAGCTCAATGAAGTCAGAAAGACACTTTAATAGATGTTCAAAACACGTTTTAGATGACAAAGCCCAAGCTGCAGTGAAAGCACAGGTACACAATACACAACCCGGCGATTGATGGAGCCCCATTCACTGATTTGACAAACTGATTATCTCTCTGGAGCTTAAGCGCCGATTGATTACCGGCTTTAAAAAAGAAGGAAAGAAAGGATGAGTAAGAGAAACGAAAGAGAGAAACTTTCCATTGCCTTTAGATCTTGAATCACGTTTAATTTTAGATGAAGAGGACCATCCTTTAAGGATTAAACATAGTGAGAGTGCTGATTACATAAATCATGTAACTGCACGGAGAGAGCACTACATGAATATAAAATCAGAAAGGTTGGTGGGGGTTCACTGTGGAAACACACTTCTGCCCAAATGTGCTATTTGGAAGATAAAAAAATGCACTCCATGTCTGATGGTACTTCCTAAAAATGGCCCAGAGTGAAACATTTTACTCATTAAAATGACCAGTGGTCCCGCCAGTTTTTTTATTTGCAGAGGGACTATCCATCAAGCGGGTGGCTAGAGCGATGCAGAGTCAATTATTCTGAGTTGGCCTGGTGTTCAATGCCACTTCCTGTCTGGCGGACAGTGAGGGAAAGGGCAACTTTTTAGCCTCTGGCCACAAAGTCCAGCTGAGACTGAAATGGATTTGTTACCCCACTCTTCTTTAGAGGTGTATCTTGCCCAGAATGGCTTGTTTATCAATTAGTCCAAGTGATTTGTTGCTGAGGAATAAACAATAGCCGCTTTTCAACAGTTCTAAAGCTGGGTTTACAACAAATGTGGACCACCACGTCACTAGCTCTAGTTTACTCGTGGGATGTTTTCCCCTCGTGCAAATTTTTAGCTTGAGTATCTTTCCCAGAACTGCTTGTTTATCAATTTATCCAAGTGATTTGTTTCTTGGGAATAAATGCATTTCAGTTTTGACAATAGGTCAAGTCAACGGTTCTAAAGCTGGATGCACAACAAACGTGGAGCACTGTGCCACTAGCTCTAGTTTACTCGTGGGATGTTTGAGTATTTTTCCCAGAAGTGCTTGTTTACCAATTTATCAAAAATATTTCTTTTTGAATAAATGCATTTCAGTGTTAATAATAGGCACTTTTCAATGGTTCTAAAGCTAGGTTCACATTAAATGCAGAGCACTGCATCACTAGCTCTAGTTTACTCGTAGGATGTTTTCTCTTCATGCTAATTTTTGGCTTGAGTATCTATCTCAGAATTGCTTGTTTATCAAATTGTCCAAGTGATTTGTTTTTGAGGAATACATGCGTTTTAGTGTTGACAATAGGTGTTTTTCAATGGTTACTAAAGCTCAATTCACAACAAACCTGCGTCACTAGCTCTAGTTTACTAGTGGGATGTTTTTCCCTCCTGCAAATTTTTAGATTGAGTATCTTGCCCAGAATTGCTTGTTTATCGATTTTTACCAACTGATTTTTTTTATAAATGCTTTTCAGTGTTGACAATAGACATTTGATGTCAAACATAGAATGCTTTTCACATTTCCAGGTTTCTCAGCAGCAGAAGCCATCATAGTTTGGTAAACTTTGAGAGCAGTGAATGGTGGAGTACCACAAATGTTTTTTTTTACAATCCTATTTGCTGAAATAATAAAAGAAACACCTCACAATGGTGTTTTCAAGACCTTCAGAAAAAGGGGGAAAATAGTATGAGACTGATAACGGCAGCCAGAAGAGAGAATTATGTCAAATTTACTTTCAGCCCCATAGGCACTGCATTATAAACACCTTGCATAAATGGTAGTTTTTTTTTGTTGTTGTTTTTTTACACAAAGATTATATAATACATACATAAATGCATATAAATGTGTATAAATAAAAAAAAAGTAAACAATTATAAACATTCAAGAATTTAAGATTATGATGACCGTTAAACACCTCTTGTGAAAAGGGTCCATAGTTGCTTTTTAACAGTTCTAAAGCTGGATTCACAACAAACTTGGAGCACCGTGTCACTAGCTCTAGTTTACTTGCGCAATGCTGATTTTTTTGCTTGAGTATCTTGCCCAGAATTGCTTATTTTTTAAATTTTTTAAATTTCTTAAATTTCTTTTTGAATAAATGCTTTTTCAGTGTTGGCAACAGATGTTTTTCAACAATATTAATGCTAAATTCACAACAAACTTGGAGCACTGCGTCACTACCTCTAGTTTACTTGTTGGATGTTTTCCCCTCATGCAGATTTTTAAGCTTGAAATAAATAATAACAATAAATAAATAATAAAAATAAATATTTTTTTAGGCTTTAAATGCAGTGTTGAGAATAGCTGCTTTTCAACAGTTCTAAAACGTATGTTAACAGTTCACATCATATGTGCAGCACAGTGTCACTAGCTCTAGTTTACTCAAGGGATGTTTTCCACTCATGCAAACTTTTAATTTGAGTTCAATTACTTTTAATTGCCAATTACCATTTGCCCCACACAGTGTTAATTTGCCTCTATATTTTGTGGATTTGCATTGACTTTGTATGTAAATACTTTACAACGTAAAGTTTATTTATAAACTAATTGCTTATTACACTACTTATGATTGCTTGCGGCCGGTCCCACATTATTCAAATTATGATTCACCAATCAGACGAAGCCATACCTGCCAACATTTGTCTCTGAAAATCAGGAGGGGGGGGTGTTAGGGGGTGAGCAGAGCGACTGGAAGGGGTGCCTGGTCTGTCGGCGATCCGGCGGTGTTACGCCCCAGGGGGCGTCAGCTTCAACGCTTCCTATTCACTTTGAATGGGTGACGTCTGCCATTGTTGAACTGCATTGTAAATCCGTCAGCGCAGCTTCAGTGGCGTTGATCGCTGCAGAAGTTGGGACTTTCTCTACTTTTCAAGTGCCGATGGAAGTGCCAGCCAATCAGATCACTGTATGCAAATACACCAGTTCAGACAGTAGCCGATTGCTACTGCTATGACGATCGCGTCAGCCCCAACTTTAGACACGCCCTCTGTTACCAGATTGTACTAATCACCTGAGGACCGGGAAAGGGGTTGAAATTCCAGTTTTCCGGGAGAAATGACAAACCAGGAGGTGGGTCTGAAATATGGGAGACTCTCTGGAAAAACGGGAGTGTTGGCAGGTATGGACGAAGCCACTATAAATACTCTAAGTTTCATATAACAGCAATCTTCGTTTTGAAGAATCCCCCTTACACCCCTTCTCCTCCTCCTTTCCTAGATGGGTGGCACGGTGGCCCAGTGGTTAGCACTGTTGCCTCACAGCAAGAACGTCACTGGTTCTAGTCCTTACCAAGCCAACGTTTCTGTGCGGAGTTAACATGTTCTCCCCGTGCTCATATGAGTTCCCGGTTTCCTCCCACCATCCAAAAACATGCAACTTAAGTTAATTGACTAATCCAAATCAGCACCATAGACATGCTCCTAGTAAGTAGTTATCTCTTAAGAGCAATCACTATCTGTTCATTAACTACTACAGCAGGGGAATTCTCGAGATCTACCTAAGCTCAAACTCCCCTCTCGCCTTGCAAACAGGAGGGAGCCCTGGGCTCAAGGATCTTATGAGCTCAGGGATCTCTCCCGGGACAGCACCAAACTAGCTTTATAATCAATCATCAGCTAAATTCTGTTTGGTGTGAACCCACCATGAGAAGAGTCAGGTATGGTTCCAGTTTCCACGTGAGCCTGGTACAGTGCAGCACAATTGCAAACCATTCTCAGCCTGGGTATAAAAATTATTCTTGTGAATGTTTTTATTATATTAGACTGAAAAAAAAAACTTTATAGACAATTGCATGAAATAAGTGTTTTTGGCTGCAGTGTTTTGCCTATTATAAGTTAATAGATGAGTCTCTGCGCCTTTTCAAATTATTCCCTGCACATGTCTTGGTGTTTTGTACTGCCAAAAGATTAGTTAGTAAATCTGGTCCCCCCTTTTCTTATTTTGTATTCATAATGGTTCCAGTTAAACTCAAAAATAGTTCAAATTTGCCATTTGTTGTAGTCATCACGTAAAAAGTAAAGAAAAGGAAAGTAAATAAGTAAAAAGGCCAAATAGATATGTCAGGTCACATTAGTGACATCTTAGTGAGAGTTCATGTGTAAAGGGTTCATTGTTGTTATTCTTAAGGTGTATAAAGAACAATTCAGTCACTTTAAGTCACTTTTAAATCAAATAAATTGTTCTTTGTTTGTGGTTAATCCCTATGAATCCATATAACTTGAGCATAAGAGAACCTGTGATGTGGACATTTTATTTTATTTTATTTTATTTTATTTTATTTTATTATTTTTTTTATTGTATTTTATTTTATTGCATTTTGTTTTATTTCATAAAATTTTTATTTTTTTATTTTTTGTATTTAATTTTTTTGTTTTATTGTATTTAATTTTTTATTAATTTTTATTTTATTTTATATTCTATTTTATTTTGTTCTAGTTTATTTTATTGCATTGTATTTTTACATTTTATTTTTATTATTATTATTATTATATATATATTTTT
>CAIGQZ010031698.1:6193084-6226511 GCA_903798205.1 Danio tinwini | reverse complement strand
AGAGAGTAAACAATAATGTGAACCAAAAAAAGGAACTGTGTCCAGATATTCATGCTTATAGTTACAACTATCGCAAACTACATCACCAATTTAAAATATATAGAACTGGCCACCAATAAACAGAGATTTATTGATTTCAATTCAAGGAGTGTTTAGAAGACCAATATCTGAACGTTCTTGCTGAGAGCCTCTTATAAAGACGCTCTTATTGACTGACGTATGAAGCACTCCCAGAGATATATTCATCATGTAATCACACTATTTCTGCATTCGCTTTGAGTGACCTTTTATGAAATCGATATCCTTTTCCACACAGACCTATAAAGTCCTCAGTAACCCGAACACAAAGAAGAGGTCCTCCTGCTGACTTTGGACTACAACTTTTATTTGCCGGCATTAGCTTAATTAATTTCTTAAGCTATTCACAGATCCAATGGGCTGCGGTTCTAAAATAACAAGCCCGCTCTCTCTAGTGTAGATGTAGACCCCGGAGGACTTGACCTCTGCTTGTTCGGGACCAGTCAAGTCCCATCTACTGTCTCAGGCACTGCTAAAATGAGACTGGGGACTTTGCTACCGGCCCCAAGATTCACAATTAAAATCCAGCCACAGAGTGGAGGACAGACAGGCTAAAGAAGCTCAAGTTATGGATAGAGGTCACAGAAGTAAAGAGAAATGTAAAAGCTGTATTTTGTGCGGTATTTAATACAGTTAAAATCTAATTAATAATTAATTATAAAAGCAATTTAAAGACTTATCTAGGTTATTATGCTTATTAGGCAAGTTAGGATAATTAGACAAAATAATGAATAACAGCGGTTGAAATAATATTTAAGGGGGCTAATAGTATTGACCTTAAAGTTGCTATAAAAAATAAATAAAAACTGCTTTCATTCCAGCCAAACTAAAAAAAGACTTTCCTTGGTTGGGCGACATGGTGACTCAGTGGTTAGCACTGTCGCCTCACACTGAGAAGGTCGTTGGTTTGAATTCTGACTGGGTCAGTTGGTATTTCTGTATGGAGTTTGCATGTTCCCCCGTGCTGGCGTGGGTTTCCTCCGCGTGCTTCTGATTGCCCCACAGCCCACATAGCAAATGTTTACTGGCCCAGCTCCGGGCCACACAAAAACCTTTCCCTCGGCCCAAGTACTGCAAAGAATGATGGTCCTGAAGTGGCCCATAACTGGATTAAAGACGAGGGCCACACGTGGGCTATAACCGGCCCGAATCTCAGCCAATTTATTACCCTTAACTGGCCCTGAGCTGGGCCAAAACAGGTTTATTATTGGTACCGAATCTCTTATATAAGTTAACAATATCAACACCACACTTTAACCAGAAACCCCAAAAACTGAGCCATAATGTTACCTAAACAATTGCTACACTGATATGGGCCACACACCTTCTATCCAAAACTGGCCCAAATGTAGTTTGCCGTCATGCATGCAGTGCTATCATTGCCATGCATGGCCCACATTCGGCTGACATTATGTATGCCAGTGCCGGCAACACGCCAGCAGTGCTATAATGAATTGAATAAACTAAATTGGCCGCAGTGTTTGTGTGCGCGTGTATGTGTGTGTGTGTGTGTGTGTGTGTGTGTGTGTGTGTGTGTATGTGTGTGTATGTGTGTGCATGTGTGTGTATGTGTGTGTGTGTGTGTGTGTGTGTGTGTGTGTGTGTGTACCTGTATGGATGTTTCTGAGTACTGGGTTGCAGCTGGAAGGGCATCCGCTGTGTAAAACATATTCCGGAATAGTTGGTGGTTCATTCTACTGTGGCGAGCCCTGATACTGTAAGGGACTAAGTCGAAGGAAAATAAATGAATACAGTAAATGATGTCTTCTTATGAAACCTGCTGTGTTATCACATTTGAGCCAAACCTCGAAACTGCCCTGTGGTGTGACTGTCTCAAGCATAGTTAAAAAAATTCAGCTCTTATAAATTAAAAAGAAAACATTAAATCATTAATAAATATCTCAGAACTACTTTTTACATGTGGGAGATTTAGTAAATCTAACTCTTTTTTTTTTGTTCAAATATTTCTTAAAACTTAGGAAATTAATATATTTTGTCACTGAAACACCACGTATTCTGGTGTAAACTTAAATTAGTTGAAGGACCCCATTCAAGATCAAGTGACTGAAGCCCACTGTTAAGCCCATGATGTGCACCTGTTAAGTTTTGTCTCAGGATTTCTCACATACACTACATGACAAAATTCTTGTCGTTGATCCCAGCTGTCCGAGCAAAAAATAATAACTTGACTTCTAGTTGATCAATTGAAAAGTGTCAGAAGGTAGACTTTTCCGATGAATCATCTGTTGAACTGCATCCCAATCAGCACAAATACTGCAGAAGATCTATTGAAACAGAAATCAGTCAAGTTTGGTGAAGGAAAAATCATGGTTTGGGGTTACATTCAGTATGGGGACATGCGAGAGATCTGCAGAGTGGATGGCAACATCAACAGCCTGAGGTATCAAGACATTTGTGCTGCCCATTACATTACAAACCACAAGAGAGGGCAAATTCTTCAGCAGGATAGCGCTCCTTCTCATACTTCAGCCTCCTCATTAAAGCTACTGAAAGCAAAGACTCAGGATCTGCCAGCCCAGTCACCAGACTTGAACATTATTGAGCATGTCTGGGATAAGATGGAGGAGGCATTGAAGATGAATACAAAGAATCTTAATGAACTCTGGGAGTCCTGCAAGAACGCTTTCTTTGCCATTCCAGATGACTTTATTGATAAGTTATTTGAGTCATTGCAGAGATGTATGGATGCAGTCCTCCAAGCTCATGGGAGTCATACACAATATTCATACTTTTTTCACTGCACCATGACTTTGCATTCTATACTGTACATTATTTCTGTTAAGTGACAAGACTTTTGTCTAAGCAAAGTCAGACCTTACTGTCCTAATTAAATCATTAAAAATAAAAGCTTGATCTTATATTATTCAGGTAAAATAAGCATAATCTAGAGGCCTTTGCCTTTCATATAAACCACTTCTGACACCAAATGATCAACCAGAAGTCAAGTTATTATTTGTTGTTCCTAAAACTTGGATAGGCGACAAGACTTTTGTCAGGTAGTTTACATTGTAAAACGTGCAGGCTTCCACACAATTCATTCATGTTGTCCCAACAAAAATCAATTAAGTTAACAAATTTAAGTGGATTGAACATAAAACTATTAAAGTGTCCACAAAAATCTCAAGAATTTGGCTGTTTCTGCTAATTTAAAAATGTTTAGCTGTTTTGGAATGACTGCAAAAGTGTAAAGTTTTGATGTTATGATGATAATAAAATTAATAATAATAATGATAATAATAATAATAATAATAATAATAATAATAATAATAATAATAATACATTTTATTTAAAGGCGCCTTTCTGGCAACTCAAGGACACCGCACAGTAAAACAAGAGCAATAAAACAACAAGAGAAATAATATAAAAATATACACAACATATTTAACAATTTATAGAAAATGCGCAACAAATCACCGAGAACAAATATATTATTTTTAAATTCATATAAAATAAGTAACATTATGAACATGTGTTCAGCATTGAAGATGAATCCCTCTTACAGTATTTCTATATTACTATTAAGAGTTGTTTTTCTTAGCTTTTGCTCTCACACCATAGGACATATTTAAAGTACATTTTATTCATTTATTCATTTTCCTTCAGCTTAGTCCCTTATTTATCAGGGGTTGCCACAGCGGAATGAACCACCAAACATTCCAACATATGTTTTATGCAGCGGATGCCCTTCATAAAAATGTAAGAAAAATGAATAAATAAATAAAAAACTGACCTAACTTATGAAGTTAATAAATCATTTTTATTTTCTCAAACATCAGACTTTTCTTCAAAGTGTTTTAGAAAAAAAGTTACTGCCTATATTTGTCAACTACCCATATATGTGCGTCACTGCAAAAAACAGGATTTTTCCTCTTCTTCTTCTTTTTTTACCTCAATTGCTGTAAGCTCCGAGCAGATATAACCTCGTAAACAACCATCTTTCACTTGAGAAGCAAAACCTAATAAAAACTCACCTACCGTTCACAGTTTGTTCTGTTTATATACAACAGATATCAGATATGCAAACAGCGACAGGAAAGCAGACAGGAAGAAGAAAATAACATTGCAATATATTGCAGCAACGGCTTGTTGGAAATGGCAACAAAAAAAAATCTTTCACGGAAATTGTAAGACTAAATGCATTGTTCAAAAACCATTAATATCAGGAATGAAAAGAGTGTTGAGGAGAGAAAAAAATGCATGAGGGAGCTCCAATGAAATGTGTGAGCAATACAGAAGAGAGAAGAAAAAAAGTGCGGAAGGAAGAAGTTGAGATGTCACCTCCGTTCAGGCTCGGAAACAATTATTCCCTTCTCTGCAGTTGCGATAACTCTCTCTGGACCTCCACTCAAAGTGTGGGGGAACTGGCTTGCTTTATGAAATCCACTGGAGACGGCTGCTGAAAATATTCAACTACGGACTGCTTCCACAATAAGTCTCCGGAGACCCGGCACGGGCCTTTCTGTTGTCCTTCGGGAGGAGAAGGGGTCTGATAACCTCAAGAAGCAACAATTATTGTGGGACTGATCAATGGCACAAGGGTATGAAAGGACAGAACACTCTATATTCAAACACCATCAGTGGTATTCCGTCGGGAGCCTGGCGCGTGTGCAATGAATATATACACCATAGCCACAAAGCCAGGCAATGTAGAGCTATCTGCATCATGTATCGCTCAAAGACAACAAGAAATCAAAGCTGATGCTGTTTAGTTTCATAGTCTACCTTCCTGGTCACACTGTGCATGACTCCCTGGTGCACGTAACTGGAATAAATGCTATCTCTGTAAGAAAATGCTTTTCGCTGTGTTACAGTTGTCAAACTTAGTTCCTTGAGGGCTAAATATCTGCAGAGTTTAGTTCCAACCCTAATTAAACACATCTGATTCAACTAATTGAGTCCTTTAGTCTTGTTTGAAATCAACAGGTAATTATTTTGAAGCAGGGTTGCAGCTAAACTATGCAGGGCTGCGGCCCTCGAGGAACACCTTTGAGTTTGAAACCCCTGATCTAGACAATCAAACAATATTGTCTTGTTTTCATATACTTTTTCAAAATGAAGCTAGTTTTTCCTCAAAACAAGCAAACTAATCTGCCAATAACGTTTGAAAATCGTATATCCCATGTCATAAAAACTGTGTTCTTTCATTTGAGAAATATAGCTAAGTCACGAAGTATGCTATCCATCTCAGATGCAGAAAAGCTAGTTCATGCTTTTATGACTTCTAGGCTGGATTACTGTAATGCTCTGTTCGCTGGTTGCCCAGCATCCTCTATTAATAAACTTCAGCTAGTACAAAATGCAGCTGCCAGAGTTCCTACCAGGTCTAGAAAATTTTATCATATCACCCCAATTTTATCCTCCTTACACTGGCTGCCTGTTAAGTTTCGTATTGGTTATAAAATATTACTTCTTACCTATAAAGCTTTAAATAATCTAGCTCCTGTTTATCGAATTAACCTCCTGTCTGGCTACAATCCAACCCCCACTTTAAGATCTCAAAACTCAGGGCTTCTGGTAGTACCTGGAAAAATAAAGGAGGTCGAGTCTTCTCATTTATGGCTCCTAAATTCTAAAATAGCCTTCCTGATAATGTCCGAGGCTCAGACACAATCTCGCAGTTCAAAATTAGAAGACCTATTTTTTTAATAAAGCACTCACTCAATGCATCACATAGTGGTATGATGCATGAATGTGCTCCGCACATCACGTTTATATACACTATGAACAGCAGCTACACTAATCATTCTCTTTATTCTCTATTTCCACCTGGGATACTCATCCCGAGGGCCCCAGAGATTATGCAGTGCCACTGATGCGATCCAAGACCTGTGAAGAGATGATCCCATGGTTTTCACAATCCCGGACCAGGCCATATCCTGAGCAGCTGCTGTAGTGGTCATGGAGGAGTAGAGCACATGCGTCTGATTCCTTTGAAACTCCAGGGACAGATGAATCTTCGCTGACGTCCAGCGTTCTCCAGCCTCCGGTGCCTATACTGCAGCTCTGCACAAGATGTTGGCCATAGGAGAAATGGTCATGCCCAACTGAGCCTGGTTTCTCTCGAGGTTTTTATCCTTCACTTTCGCCAATTGGTAAAGTTTTTTCCTCGCCGCTGTCATCGCTGGCTTGCATGGTTCGGGACTTGTAGAGCTGCGCATCGCTGGATTACTCTTCAGTGTTTGGACTCTCAACAGTGATTATTAAACCACACTGACCTGAACTGAACTGAACTTAAACTCTGAAAACTGAACTGACACTTTCAATTCACTATAATCTCCTAGGTGAAGCTGCTTTGACATAATCTACATTGTAAAAGCGCTATACACATAACGCTTAATTGAATTGAATACGAATGAGAACGTACAAATGAATATAAGTTAGCCAAAAAATCTTAGAAGTTACAAACTGTGGTAAGACTGTGTTGGAACTAGGATATGATGTGGGAAAAGACAAAAGAAGGGGTCACCACCACAGGGTTCCTGGGAGCCTGGAGCTCGTCAGGTGATTTATGGGCCTGCTGGGCTTCCGTAGACCCAACGGATTTTCCCAGAGGCACATCTACCGGAGTCAAAATTACAGCCTCCACCCCCCCTCCCCCTGCTCCCCTCCCCGTTTCATTCCTTCCCCTTCCTTCAGTCAACATACGAACACTGGGGACGGCCAAATTATTCTCCCACTCTCTTGGTTCATTTTCAGCCTGTGTCCACTCACTCAGTCTCCCTCCCTTCAGCTGAACAACGAGGCCAACCTCCACCCCCCCCTCACCCTCCTTTCATTTTCTCAATCTGTTCTCACTCTCACTCAATCTGAAGTAGTCTTAATAAGACAGTGCTCTTTCCTAGACGAGAGATTCTGACCTTCCCTGCCTGCCCATTTAATTGAAAGACCTGCATAGCTCCGAGTAGCTGCCATTCATTCACACTGTCTCCCTTTTGAGTCGTTACTCTTCTCCAATACCTGAAGTCCACTTCTGCCTCATAAAGTCACAGATGCTTTCTTTATTTGTCAGGTCTTTATTTTTCATTTGTTGAGCCTTATTTTTCCCCCTCAACGGATCGATATGGTATGAATCTCACACCGTAGGAGATGAATCCATATATATATATATATATATATATATATATATATATATATATATATATATATATATATATGGAACCGTAAGGTATAATATTGTCTCTCAGATTCAAAAGATCCACTAACAATCTGATGAGAAACTCAACCAGAATTGCTCATAGAAATATTGGTAGGAGCTCCACAGAGAAATGGCCCTAGAAATCTACTTTTCTCTTTGTTCAGTGGTCTATAAACTCCTTCTAGCCTCGGGCCATATTAATTAAGGTTCTGTTATTAAGCAGTCGGAGGAGAAGCAAGAAGCACAAAGACAATATATCTTGGAGTGTTTAGTGGACATGTGCAGTTCAGTGGACTATGATGACTGATGTTTACAAGTAAAATATGTACTTGAGTTACATTTAGGGCGGAGGAACACAATTTCAATGAATAAAACAATTAAAGAGAAGAGGATAAAATAATAATATTAATCTCCATCTAAGCCGGGGGTTTTCTGGAGGCTGTCAAGGACCCTTAGATATGATGATCCACTCTTGAATATCATCCACGGTAAAATAAAAAGGCAGCTGTTTTCACATGCAAAGGCCTTTTTAATATGTGCTGAAGTGTAATATTAAAAGAGACAAACAAAAACATGACTGGATTAAATAATACGCTTGTCAAAAGTGAATTAAAAAACCAAAAAGATACCAATAGTATATTCCAATGTGCAGTTGCGCCAACGTGATTTCATCAAGTAGGACATGTTCCTGGAATAACTTCTGTGTTGATCCTGGAACAACATTCCAAATAGCCAATCAGAATTAAGGGATATGTTTACCATTTATGTTAAGTTTAGGCTTATGGTTAGGTTTATGATTTCTATCCAACTATTATTCCCCTCTGATTTTGGGATGGGTTTAGGGGTAGGGAAAAGGTATGGATTACATTTTCGAACGAAAATTTTGTTCCAGGATGTTGAACACTTGGTGAAATCAGGTCCGCACAACTGAACATGAGTATTTACTAATATCTTCTGGGTTTTAATTCACTTGTTAAAATGCAGTTTATTCAAATATATTTATATAGTGTTTTCAGAGTATCAGTACAAAATTTCAACATTTCATGAATGAATTAACTTTGACCAAATTACCATTTTGTTATTTAAAGGTGCAGTATTTAATTTTGACATGCAATGGTTGAACTAGGTATTGCATAGCTGAATCAAAACAAACGCAATTGCAGGTTGCCAGATTGAGGACCAACAGGGGCAAGTCGGACAATCGAGTCTAAAGGCTGATTTAAGTTGTGTTCTAAATAAAAGCAGCGGCACGCGATAGAAGAAATATTATCCACATTAAAAGGAGCTTTTGTTCTAACCAACACCTCGAGTAGACATATTAGAAACGGCTTCTTTTTCTTGCTGCTGAACAACAGAAAACTGATAATGATCTCCTCAGGTACACCTCATGTGCTTTATTCAGTGTTAAATGTTAATAATGTGAGTTTAGATGCCATTTTACATGACATGCATTTCCATATTACTGAAAGCAGCAGCAGATAGTTCACCTCAGATCTTGAAAATAAGATAAACCGTTTGAAATTGAACTTAAGAACTGTGACTTAGTGCAAGCCAACACATATCAGTGATTTAGCATCTACACTTAATATTGTTAAAGAGGTTTAATAAGTATTAATTAGATTGTAAACCTTACCATTTCGTTAGAGTGCAGTGAGTGCACTATTCTGTGCTTCCAAATGGCTGTATTTAAATTTCTGTTATCATCTGGTGTAAACAGCCAAATTGCTTATCATTGCAAATCTCATTGCGTAGTGTGTTGTTAGGACACAGGGTTACAATGTAACCTGCTCACCTAATGATTACATTCGTACTATTTATATTATTTGCTAATTAATAACCTCATGTGGAACTCTTAATCTGCCTCTTATTTCGGAGTCTTCTACTGTCCACTAGAGGTTGCATTTCGATGACAGAACAGAACAGAACTGAAACAAAAACAGCATTCTGCCGCGTAAAAGACATGTTTAAAGCAGAATATCTGACTTCAGCATTGTTTTTCAGATAAACAGAATGTTCACTTAGCATGTTTTTAAATATCTGCAAACATATTATGGTATTTTTATGCTTTAGATGAGTCAAAAACTCACATACAGCACCTATTTATCAATGTTAATGCATTAATGGATGTTTCAAATATGTACTTTTTCTCTCTGGGAAAACCATTGTATCCTACCCCTCTTGACGTACAAACCTACATTTGCATAAATCAAACAAAAATGAAAAATATATTTTGATTTTTTATACTTTTTGTTTTAAAAAAATCTCCATATTCCCTTTCATATTCTTATCTATTGATTAATACTCCCAGCTCACTTTATAATAATGCTGTGATGTTAACATTTAACCCAATCTTAAACCAATTCCACATATTTTTCCTCATAACCAGCAGTAGAAGCATTCCTTAAACCTAGTTAACATAATAAAGCATCCACAGACTAGCAAAAGCACACTGGCTGTAGTTTAGCTGGAACTGTGCTCACTCAGTTCATGTGGTCTTGCAATGCCCAGCAGACCCCACGATGCCTCCCATACCGATTTAGCTCGGCATCGCCATCCGTCCACCACCAATTACCTCAATTTTTCCATCACATTTGCATACATTAGCAAATGGCGCGCATATTCACAAGATGCAGATGAACCCTGCCGATGGGCTCCAGGGGCGCTGCCTCCTGTCAAACGTATTGCAAGTTAATACTCATTTAGGAGTAAGATCTAGTGCCCAAAATGCAGACTGGAAGGGAAGCGGAGTAAGGGGGGTAAAGTGTGGTAGTTGAAACGAAACGGCCTGTTTTAACAGGATGGCATTGAAAAGCAAATGATGCATCTTTTCTTTCTTGTGTACGAGCGTCTTTTTAACACAGGTAATTAGACCAGACTTAGATTATGTCGCACAATGGAGCAGAAAGAAGACAAGTGCAATAGGTTTACCCCTGCTGCATTCCGCTTCTTTACGATACTGACAGAAATCAATAGACACTCATGTAATGCACTTCGCAGCAGATAAAGGGTGGACAATAAAAAAGTGAAAGGAAAGAGGGGAAAAAGTGAAGGAGTGCGATGGAAACAGCTAGAGCTATTTTCAAACCCATTAATCTCTTTGGGGCCATGGATAAGGTTGGGTTAGAGCTTTGGTGCTCATGCAGGCAATGCAAGTTTGAGTCTGACCAGCAATATACTCTAATTTTAATGACCAATCTCTTCCTGCATATACTTAAAGCTTTTTTCTGTGAAATCAAAATGTACTTTTTTATGTGTTAGTATCAATATGTTAGTCTTCGGGTAGTCTAAAATGGCCTGTTTCCACTGAATGGTATGATATGGTACGGTTTGGTACCGGTTACCTTTATCAGGCTTACCTTTATGGCACCCTTTTGGTGGGCGTGGTGTTCGACAGAAAGTTGCAGTCAGCGTAATTTTAGTTTGAAGTTCACATATCATATGAGAAGTACTTCTTATTAAACAAATGCTCTATGTACATAAATATTTATGTATAAATAAATGTTCATTACTTACCTTTCTATGAATAAGATTTGATTAAAGTTGCAGATCAATGATAATGCGAAATATCCTAATGTAACATCTGCAATTTTACAAAATAAAATAAAAATAAAACATTTATGAACACATACAGAGTCTTACAGTCTCTGATATGTTACCAATTACAAATAAAAAAATACCCAAAGCTTATATTTAGTACTTACTTGGGTTCATAAATGATATGACACATTTACAGTCAGTACAAACCTCTCATTTTTATTCTTCACCAGCACATGTAACGTTAACATCTTGTTAAGGATTAACTCTGTCATTCCGAGTTCATAATGGTCCAAGAGGTGATGATAATAATCAAACATGGCAGTTTGTTCATGTTTTAGGTTGCTGAAAGAATCATTTGCTCCTTTGTTTTTTGGGCTTCTCCTTTGTTTTTGTTTTTTGTACTTCACTCTCACATTTGTCCTTTTCTAAAAGGATGTTAGAAGCACTTTAATAATCACACGCATTTTATTACCATTAGCTCAAGAAGTTCGTTATTTCAAATATAGAAGCGTGGCGAGCGATCGCAAGCTCTCTGAAGAAAGTAAAACAGCTCGTGCTTTAGACGGCCTCATAAAAAGGACAACAGGTTTATCATCTTGGCTTTGTGACTGTTCATCAAGACGACAACAAGATTTGTTTGAGCTCTGTAGGGGATCAACCTACGTTATAAGATCGATCAGGGATATATTAGCTCATATCAATGAATCAGATCCTGAAGATTCAAATCATTGATTCGACTCATTTGAGTCAGATTGAATCAGATTAAAAGATTCACACTATATCTACCATTTGTACTGCAAATAGAAACATCGTATTTACCAATCTTGTTTATATTATAAATTATAAATATAAACAAGATTATAAAATATAATTATATTATAAACAAGTGGCCAATGATAATAACATAACACTTCTAAGTCATTGCCTTGAGCTGTAGATTTTGTTACCTTGCTAAAAGTCAACCCGATTCTGTGTTATGTTAAGTCTACTTTTACAATTTGACACATGCAAACCACAGCAGAAAGTTCTAACCAACAGGTCTATGTCATATACAATACAGATGGTTAAAAAATAACCTACTATAAAATAGAAAAATTAACGTATGCTATGTTTTTTTTTTATTTTCACAAGCTTTGGAGACATAATATAAATTCCGCTTTTAAATAATAGTTCACCTATAACTTTCGACATGAGGCTGTGTTCAAAATGACATCAATGTTTTTAAAGTGCACTGCGAAGGGAGCGCAATTGTAAACATGAAGATCTCTAAAACTGAACTGTAAAAATACTTTAAAAGCAAATTACACCCAAGAGAGATAACTTTAATGCTTATTTTTTTTTATAATTCCAACTTTGAATGTTAGAATGTTCTAAACAAATAGGGCATAGGGGGGTAAGTGGGAATAGAACACAGCCAGGAACTATGTTTCTAACTACAGCTCCAGAGGTGTAGTTGCAAATGCTCAAGTTTGTGACGCAATTTGCGAATGTTTGTTGAAACGATGGATATGGGAAATGGCAAATCAACAAACTATGTTTGTAACGACGGAACTTGTGACCTTAGTTGGCTAACGATGGTTTTGGGAAATGCACCCCTGACTGGCAGAGTTCTGATATAAACAAAACACCACTGGTTGTTTTTGAAAAGGGGATGAGCTTCTCTACTCTATGCTCCAAGTTGTCTTCTAATTTCAGTTGCGATTATGTCAAACCTCAAATAAAAATACATACTTCAAAGCAGGTTATAAACCTTTAAAGAGATAGTTCACCTAAAAATGAAACAACCTTTGTCAGTTTCATTCTTCTGTTGAACACAAAAGAAGATATACCTGTAAAGCCTGTAAGCTGATTAACTTCCATTATATTTGTTTTACCCTACTATAGAATTCAATGGTCAATTCAAACACCTTGTTTTGTCTTCAACAGAAGAAACTCATAAAGATTTATAACCACCTGAGTAAATAGTGAGTAAATAACAATTTTTGGGTGAACTACCCCTTTAAACATGAGTGTGATCGTGTGCCAAGGGCTATGGGGTATGGGTACAGGTAAGATAGTGCATGTTGAGGATCAGGAGGGCCCGTGCTGAGTTGAGTGCTGGGAAGAGCTGTTGTTGAGAGCCGGGATCAGGCAGCACAATGCGGGATTTACTGTGGAACAGAGAATGAGCAGCTCGCAGGAGTCATCCTCCACCCCAGGGCTGCTTTACACTTAATGTAACTCACTCTCCATTCACACAGTCACACTAATCCTGTTCCCAGCATAAACCTGTTAACACCATCCTGACATCCACACACGCGCACACATACACACACAAGCTTTATCATTCTCTGAAACATTCTGCTGCCGCGAAACAAAGCCAGTTCAAAGGCAACGGCAGTGAGGACGAGGTGCGAGAATGAAAAATAAAATTAAATAAAACCAACAGTTCCTGCTCTCCAGGGCACCATGAGATGCTAAAACTTGTGCTTCACACTGGAAATTCTTCCCAAAAGCAAACTGTAGGACAGGGCTAGCTCAGATGTAGGTGTTGACCGATCACCCAATTCTTTCGCACTTTTTTTTTTTATGAGTTTTTGACACAAAGAGCTTTTGATTTCAGAATTGCTGCCTGTAAATGCAGCGTACAGCAAAATGAACAGCTTTGTCTTGTGCGTTTTATCACGTTTAAGGAATATCACCAAAGCTATTTTATTTTTTGTGCTCCCAGTATCAGCACAGCTCTAAACATTATTGATTTCATACAAAAGCTAACAGCGAGTTACATTTTAGACTCAATGCTGTCTCAATTTCACCATCAAAACCACAGCAGAACTGTTGCTTATCACACGGACCAAACGCTGAGTGAAGGATTTAGTCAGTCATATTTAAAATATACATTTGTTCCATTATAATAAGGGATGGCTATCATTAAGGTTTTAACGGTATTATTACTTTTATCGATACCACTTATCAGTTCGCTACTTTAACGGTTCTTTTATCTGAACTTTTTACATGCTTTTTTTTCATAAAAAAATATTAATAATTGAACATAATTAACAACACTTTGTTTTATTATTTAGATTTTAATGTAAAATAAAATAAAACCAATAATTATAAAACAAATATATTTTTTTATTTTCATCCTGTAAAAGATTGTACAATGATTTTAATGATTAAAATGACTTTTAACCACTTTTCTGGAGAAAATTCAACATGTTTGACTTCTCTGGCAGAAGTCAGGACCTTTCTTGGTTTATTTTGCTCCCTGCAGTTAAAAATGCCCTCTTTGAGCTGCTAAATGCAGTATGAGATAATGTTTATAATTTTCAATAAATGAGTTAACGGTGTTTTGGGAGTTAACTGTGTTTTTATTACAGTTTTGGAGCATCTTGCAATGTAAAAATAAGCAGTTTTTTATAATTTCCTAATAAGCATAGTTTATTATTAGGCTATTCATAGGCTATATTTGTAAATACAGCTGATGTAAAAGCATTTTTAATGTTTAAAATTTATTTAGGCTACTGGCGAAAAAATACTGTTTTCAATGTAACCAAATGTGTGTGTTTATTTAACTATTAATGTTTTATTAATTTAGGTGATAGACTGCTGACATAACAATGTGGATGGTGTAACGTTACCGTTAGTAGCTAAGCTAAACGTTCCGTTACTTTTCATTGCAGTTAATGCACTTTTCAAAGATACTTACACTTAGCCAGATTGCTTGCATTTCCGCTTATACAAAAAAATAAATAAATAAAAAACTTGTTGCGTTTGTTGCAATGGTCATTGTCGCTGTCCATTCGGGAAATACAACCTGTTTGGTTTACTCCGTAAGCTAAAATATTAGTCCTTTCCAAGTAGAGATTTTCATTTAATTTCAGTTAAAATGATACTCAGTATCGCAATATGTATTGCTGAGAAATTAAATATTGCAATGTCACTTTTTTACCAATATCGTGAAGCCCTACTAGAGATAATACATGATTTTGTAAGATATTATGAGAATCCCAAATCAAGGTTTGCTTATGTTCTTTTAATATAATCTGCAAAAGCATCATATCTTAAGTTAAGGCCTAACATAAGAACCCTTCTGTAATACACTCTGCAGGATCCTAAACTTAAAACTCACTTCTTTTAGTTTGGTTAAAATAAAAATATAGTAAGAAACATATGTAATAGACTACTGAATAAATCACTGTTGTTCAATGACTTGCCTATAACCCAATTAACCTAGTTAAGCCTTTAAATTGCACTTTAAGAAGAAGAATACTAGTATCTTGTAAAATAACTAGCAACATATTATGTACTGTCATCACAGCAAAGACAAAAGAAATTGATTATAAGAAATTAAACCCGAAAGTGGATTGTCGAACTTGATGACACAAATATCCTAATTAGAAATAATATAAGATTTAGGATAAGATAGGGTAAGAAATTGAATGCATCATATCAAAGTTAAGGCCTAACATAAGAACCTTTCTGCAATACGCCCTGCAGGACTTTCATATATCTGTTCAAAGGGTCACAAAAAAGCTGTGTATTTCTGAGAGAATGTCTCTGTCTTGAGCTAAGCCTGAAATAAATGCAGAATAACCAATGCGGAGTGTTCTGATTAGATCATTTTTACTTCCAGCTGCTCCACGAGCCGATCAATAGCGTCGGTATTCGGCAAGAGAGATTGAACAATAATTTCCCCTTGGATTTTCAATTATAGACTGCTAAACATCTGCAATAAAGCAGCCGGTTCCGGGCGGGGGAGTGATCCATCACGGGACCCTTGCAGGAGAGATGGGAGAGAGAGATAATACTGGCATCACGGCAGTCACACAAGAGCAATGTCCCGCCAGCACAACTGCGTCTCTCTGTCAATTTCAAATATTCATCTGCTTCTGCTCACTTCCACCCTCTTTTCGATTGCCCCCCTTTTTTTCAGCAGGTACAGTTCTGCTGCGTATATCCATCTTCTTGAGTAGTATCAAAGTCCCTTCAAGGCAAGTCTTTTTCACTCGGCGGCCATCTTTGAAATGCCTCTCAGGCATTCTGTTTGAATGGGGAAACATCAAATTCTCCAAAATTGCTTGTGATACAGTTTCATATTAGGAATAACCAATGAAATTAAACAACAACAGTATCTTCAATGTCATTTCTAAACATTCGAATCAAACAAAATCAGCAAAAACTCAAGTCTGGTCTGAACCCCTCCCCATGACAATCGTCAGTTTATAGATAGGCTAGGCTTCATTTTGGCATATTGACCGTTACACTTTTCCCCACAAAGCCATGTATCAAAGTCCCTTTAAGACAAGTCATTTTACTCGACGGCCATCTTTGAAACCCCTCTCGGGCATTGTGTTTGAATGGGGAAACATCTAATTCTACAAAATTGCCTGCCAAACTTACAAATAAATATCCTATTAGGAATCATCAATATAATTAATCAACAACTGTCTCTTAGGTTCATTTCTAAACCTTAGAATATCACAAAATCTAGTAAAAACTTATATCCGGTCCCAGCCCCTCCCCCGCAGAATCCTTAGTCTATAGTGATCGATGTCTGGCTCCTGTACTCACAGCACAAATGCCAGTGTTAAATATACAGTGTGTGTTTTTTGGTGTTGTTCGGTGCTAAAACCAGAGAACATTTTAATCCATGAGTGTAAAAGAGCGTATATTTAAAGGGCCATGAAACCCCCCTGTCTCAGCAGGGAGTTTTAACACCTCTAGTTTGGAAAAAGTCAGGAAACTGTGCGTGTCCAGCTCTGTTTAGGTGGGAGTATCGGGGGAGGGAAAGAGGGAAGGATTTGCAAATATGGGAGTTTCTGTTTGGGCACGCAGATGCAAGGGAGAAAGACAGTGACTGTGTTTACATGGACATAAGTAATCTAATTACTTGCCAAATTATTAATTTGTTGACTTTAACTGCAGTTTGGCACTTTCACTTTTTATTCAGGAACATTTCCTGCATGTCGCCCGTGACAAACGAGATAGTGAAAGCGAGGAACTGCTGGAAGAGTGCAGCTTTAATGGTATGTTTGATACCGCAGGGCGGTGTGTGTGTCTAGCTGTGTGTGTGTCTAGACCAGAGGTGGGCAAACTACGGCCCGTGGGCCAAATGCGGGCCCGCTGAACACTTTCATCCGGCCCGCGAGGGAGTTTTTAAAATGCTGCTTCTAAGTAACGGTTTGGTTTTAGAATTAGTAAATTAATGATGCAATACAAGTAAACGCGGCACAGTTAGTGCAACCAGTAGAATTAGAACACACTCTTGGATAGGGCTGGGCAATTAATCGAAATCGAATCGCAATTGCAAGAGGCTGCGATATGGCATATATATTATTTACCTTCCCCCGCTCAGAGAATGCATGAGTCTGTGTGTGACGGTCATCTGTGTGTGACAAGCTTACTAGCCAAACGAGTGAGCACACTATACTTTTGTACTGCCTAATCAGAATTGCGCAACCGAATCATGCGGAACGCCCACAATAAAAAACAGGAAAGTGCGAACGGCTATACGAGGAGTGTCTTGCTAAAAATCAGTGGTGTAGATTTAGCATGGACAGAGGGGACGCGGAGGGGGACCAACAATTGAAATGTCCCCACCAATAATTTAATGTCCTTAAAAAAATTTAGCTGTCAAGATTGACCTAGACATGTTAACCTAGAAAGGCTGTGCCTTTCCCTGCTGTCATGTGAGAGGCTGTAGCTGCGTTCAGAAAAGCAGCGTCAAAACAGCGCAGGTGAATTTCCTGTGCAAGAATGAGGTGTGTGAGGTGTGTGACACACACAGGTGAGGATGGTGGCAGCAAAAAAATCACATAAAGAGCTTTTTTCAATGAAAAGTGTAAGTCACATAAACTCAAGTTCGCTACTAAATGAGTTTATCATGATAATGGCGTTAATGCTCGTGTTTTCCGATTTGACCTGTGGCCCTTCACTTGGTTTGAAAACTTAATGTGGCCCTCAGGTCTAAAAAGTTTGCCCACCACTGGTCTAGACTATCCTGTCACAAAATGCGGCAAAAATCCTGCACAACGGGAATAGTTTTATTAAGGTGTGTACATTCGGAGAGCAGCATTTACAGCGGATCTTTCAGTCTATAATATTGTACTATACTATTGCAGTGATATTAACATACTGCAAACTTAGTAAGTCATTTTGACTATAGTATGTCTTTAAAAACTGAAAGAGCACTGCTTGACGATATGAACTAACTTTGCCATCTGAATGATCAAACAAAGGGCACTGCTCACACACACACTTACCAAATCTGTAGCGACAGGACAATCAAACTGGAACAGTGTCTTTTTGTTAAAAGGAGATGAGTGGCAAATCCGGTTTTCATCATTTCCAGAAGCGAAAAGCTCTCGGATAAAATTTTTTTCCTTACAAACGCATTTCTGTTGCGTGCACTGTAATCCACATGTGAGTCCAGCAGCGCTCACATAGCAGGAAAATGCTAACAAAATCTTCGTTGCAGCACACTAATAAACGCAGCACACTAATAAATGCAACACTGACGACCCATGTCTCCAAATTCTTGTTCTTTCACTTGTTTTGGCAACACAACATGGTTCTCTCTGTCATTTGAACACTGTAACAGGTAAACAGAAGCTATCATCCATAATAATGAAGTTACGCCGCATACACAATAGAGCGCGCTGATTGGTTTGAACCAAGTCTTTCTCATTAATTGATGCTCAGAGATGTCACAATGTACTCGCAGGTACAGACAGCCACTCTCCACGCTGGATTTACACGCAAGTATCTCATGGTCGTGACGCAGCTTCAAAAATTAGTTTCAAACCGGAAGAACGAATTTGCTCAAAATAATGCAAAAACAACCAATTTTCACTTTTTAGTGCAATAGATGTGTCCTAATAGTGTTTATAGCAGCGTGGGACACATATATGACTGTCAACAGCTGTCAACTGTTGTGTCAACACCAACTGTCAACATGTGTTTTGGTGTTTCGTGAGCCTTTAAGACTTTTTTTTTTCTCAGTGTTAAACTTTTTAACCCAATATGCAGTGTATTTCCCACTAGTGATGGAAAGTTCAGTTTTTTTTTTCTCGAACCGGTTCTTTCAGACAAACAGTGATCAAACCAATATGTTTTACTTAAACTTGCAACATGTCTTGTTGCATTTTAAAATGCAAAAGTTGAATGTATTGAAATTATTTCTGAAAAGATTAATGAACATTTCATAAATTAAAACTATTTTTATCATATTTGATCACTGTTATCTGTCACAAAACCAATAGATAATATAGGAAAAAAAGGTAATATATTAACACTTTGAAGGATAACACACTCCAGTTCGATGTAAGAATAAACTCTTACTGTGTTAAAATAAACTCTGAGAGTAATGTAGAAATTTCACACTTCAGAAAGTGTTATTTTAACTCCAAAATCGAGCGAGTCATATGTACACCCAAGAAGTGTTAAGTTAAACTCAAATTGAGTTAAATGTACACTGATTTTATTGCTGTGCTAGTAGTTGGGGCTTCATTTGCCTTATTGACCATTGCTCTTTTCCCCCATTCAAAACTACATGGGTGTCAGGCCTATCTTGTTTCTGGTTTCATGCTTCTATTTTTCCCCCTATTTACCTCAGTTGGCCCTTTTTTCAGCAGGTACATCTCTGCTGTGTATATCAATGTTCTTGAGTAGTATCTTGCGCTGTAAGGCAAGTCATTTCACTCGGCGGCCATCTTTGAAATGCCTCACAAGCATTCTGTTATGAGGAAACATCAAATTCTCCAAAATCGAGATTCAATTTCATATTAGGAATCACCAGTAGAATTAAACAACAACTGTCTCTTTAGTTTCATTTCTAAATGTTGGAATCACACACAAAATCTGCAGAAACACTGGTCTGAGCCCCTCCCCCGGAGAATTATCAATCTATAGCGATCGATGACTGGCTTCTGTACTAGAAGGCGGGGCTTCATTTTCCACATTGACCGTTACACTTTTCCCTATTCAAAACTATACAAGTGACATATCCAGGGGCAGAGCATTATGTGTAATACTTAAATAGGTTAAATGTTGCTGTCCCACAGAATCTATAAAACAATATCAGCTGGGCTTTCTGTATCTCTCTTTTTTGGGGGAGTTTTTCTCTCTCTCCTCTCTGAAAGCGAGCTTACAAACACACCATGGTCCTGCATAGCCACACCTCCTGTCGATCAGTCAACGTGGCATTCGTCTCATCGCCGTACAATTGTATGTAGTGTTTGTTTGTAATCGCCTTTAATTTTTATTAAAGTAAGCTTAATATTTGGTGAAGAACGTTGGGTTGCTACTGTAAGTAACTACACGCAACAAAAGTCTTGTTTTTGGTTCATTTACTATTTATTTTAGACTTTCTTTGGCAATTTTGTGCGATTTGACGAGATACTACGTACACAGGCTGTTCTGATTAGCTCTAAGGATATACTCACACTAGATACGGTTGTCCTGAACTGTGCCAATGTGTGATTGGGTTTGGTCTTTATTGGGATTGGGTTTGGATGGGTTTGCGTCTTTAATCAATGGTGACAGATTGCATTCATTGACAAGTAAGAATGATTAATACATCCATATGATTATTATTAAGTCCCCTAAAAGTGCCATTGCATCTTCAGTTTCGGGGTCAGGCGCTCTTTGCACTCCCACTACAAGCGTACCACAGCAATGCCCAACCGATCCCAGCTCTGGCACACCTCCTCCAACCGGGCCAGGGCCGGCCAATTGATTTGGAGCTCTCACACTTGTCAAACGAACCGGGAAACACACTTGGGCATGGTTTGCATAGTATAGTGTGAGTGCACCCTAAGTTTTGACTGATTTATTCAGGTTTATTTATGTAGAGTCTGACAACAATACATATTCTTATCAGAAATAAAACCACCTTTTTTTTTTACAGTGTCAGCTTTGCCAAGTTGTAGCTAAAAAGTTAGGTCTGCTAGCTACTGTTATTTTATACTAGGTATGGCTACTTCCATTTTTTTTTTTTTTGCTGAACATTTGTATTTTCATACATTATGCCTTAAATGAACAGATTTTTCAGAGTGAAACAGGGGTGCATTGAGGGAGGAAGGGGGTGTAGTGACCAACTGCATTTGGGCTAAGCCCCGGATGTTTATAACGTCAGGATCCGCCCCTGGATATGTCTTGTGTATTCTAAAATCTTTGCTCAACATATGCTCATTCTGAAAACGTAGCCCTATATATGTTTCTGGAGATCGCAAATTATGTAGCCAGAGGTACGTATGGCTGCATTTCGTCTTTAAAACGAATGCTACGGGGCGGTGTGATGCCGTTCCTTTTCTCGCTTACCAGCTGACCGCTTAACTCCATGTGGACAGATTTTCCACTGTTACTAGTTTTTCCGATAGCTCGACACATACGTCGGCAGACTTGAGGGGTTATGACCGTGACAACGGGATTTGAGTGCGGTGAAGAATGGTTCCAGAAAGCAAGTACGACAAAAACAAACGCCAAGAATAAAATAAACAAGTAAATAACACGGTGAGAATGTGGTAAAATCCAAAAACGTGGGAAAAATCTGGCTGCTGTAAGGGCTTTTCTTTTTCTGGATTGCTTTTTAAAACACTAACGGTTAAGTTTAGGGAAAAGGGTGGGTGGGTCAATCTGTAATTTTTAAAACACTATTGGTTGGGTTTAGGGAAGGAGGAGGGTGGGTCGATTGATGATGAAATCTGATGAATTTACGCAAGAACAGCAGGCGCGAATGGCATTCGGGAGAGAAATTTGAGATCTCAAAAAGCATTCACAGTAGCCTTTGGTGTATTCGTGAAAACAAAAACTTAAAAAAAAGAAGCTCCTGGGACTGTTTGGCCCTCTCCAGAAATGTATACAGCAGTGCGTAATCAGAATGAGCCTTGGTTGTCTTTGGTAGCATCTCATTTCCGGCCTCTGTTTTCCCTCTTCCTCCATGCTCTTAATTTTTCCTCCATTCCCTCATTTGGCTGTATTTTAATTCTGAGCACTCTTTGCCCATTTAGTAAACTCCAGAGCATCACAGTTCGTCCGCAGGGTGCATATTAAACACGCTCCGAGCTAATAAGTCTGCAGAATGCGTGTTCTGTGGGAAAAGTAATCAGCCTGCCATCTACACAGGGGGATTTGGCTGTGTTTTTTGGGAAGCTGACAATGTGTGCCTTAGAGTTCTTTTCACTCCTTTCACTTTTTTTTCTTTCTCACAACCTGGTTTTAATTGCGCTGGCCATTTTGATGAAGTGTCGCGTAATAATGGAGGGAAACAACACTTAATGATCAATAGACGCGGTGTCTGACTATGCAGTCTGTGTGCGAGAGAAGACTTTCCCACTAGCCTTGTTTGATGTCAATTAAACATTGGTTTGCTTTTATTCATTTTCAGCGATGCTTTTATCCAAAGCGGCTTACATTGCATTTGGTGTTTAGTTCATGCAATCCTCTGGGAATGGCCATTGTTAGTACGTTGCTGTACCGCTGAGTGTAATTACAAACCCTAAGGCAGATGAAGCTGTGCTCAGGAAATCAAAGGAATTTTAAAGGTTAAAAACAACTAATGATCTATTATATTTGATTTATTCATGAGAAATTTATAATATTTAAATCATAATGTGGTCTGATTCCTCTATCTATCTATCTATCTATCTATCTATCTATCTATCTATCTATCTATCTATCTATCTATCTATCTATCTATCTATCTATCTATCTATCTATTTATCTATCTATCTATCTAACTGTCTGTCTATCTGTCTGTCTATCTTTTTAAAATAACACAGTTGGAAATAATGCATTTATTTTCAGACCACAGCTCTCAATGATATTTAAACTAAACTTGGGCCCTTCATGATGAAATGTTTGGCCACATCTTGTCTAAAGGTTACGCTTGATTGAATTATTGGAGAATGTATTGTAGCATATATTCACAGTGATTCTCATCACAGACATCCAATGTAAGTAGATTGCTGTAAATCCATTTTCTCTTTTCTACAAACTGAAGGATAAGACACAATTACAGGTCAGAGAAGCTTATAGAGTGAACTTGAGAGACATAGAATTAGTCAAAATTATTAGCCCTTTAATGAATTTGTATTTTTTTCTTTTTCAAATACTTCCTATTTTTTTTTTCTTCTGGAGAAATTCTTATTTCTTTAAGTTTGGCTGAAATAAAAATATATTAAGAAATATTTTCTTTATGTTTTGCAGTTGGCCAGTGAACAAACTATTGTTGTCCAATTACTTGTCTAATTACTAGTTAACCTAGACTGTAAAATGTAAAATTACTGTTAAAAAAATCCATAAATTAGCAGTTTTTTTAACATATTTTTTTATGTTTTTTTTTCATTTATTTTTGCTTTTGAATTTCATAAATAATATCCAACATCTTTAACCCTTGAAAATTTCTAAAATGTGATTTTATTAACATTTTTAATAGTTTAAAGTGATATATTTTCTGGGCTGGTTTTGTATATTGCAGTACCAAAACCTTGTAATAAAGTGCCAGTACAATCTCTGTTATTCTACAAACTTATTTCCCTCTACATATTATTTATTTTACGTTATATTATTTTAAACCTGAAAGGTCCACAATGGTACCTCAAAAGTACTTTTTAGGTACATTTGGGTACTATTATGCATCTTTTAGATACCACTGTGAACTATTTGGGTACAAATATGTACCTTTTGAAAAGGTACTGCCCCAGTTACAGCTCATATACCTTTATTTCTGAGAGTGTAGTTAAGCCTTTAAACTGTAATTTAAGAATATGAATATACTCCCTGCTGAAACAAATACAGCTTAAAGCTGGTTAGCTGGTTTTAGCTGGTTGACCAGCCTAGTTTTAGAGGGCTTTTGGACATTTCCAGCCTGTTCTAAACTGGATTAAAAAAAAATAATTATAATCTTTTTTACTCAGTTAGTAAAGCTTCAAATGTAAGCTACTACAGTATTTTACCTGCAAATTTAGCACCAGGAGACATCATTTAATTTATTTTTATTAATTAATTTTATTTTAATAATTTAGCTGTAATCATTTGTTTTAAGTTTGCTCATAAAAAGCTCAATTGTATACTTGTTCCATCAGTGACAAAATACAAGTCTGTGACATCAAAATAAAAGCTTTAGTCAATGTTTTGTTTTGTTTTTTTTAGCTTTGAAGTTAACCTAGATGCTAATGTATGCATAGACATTGGCTAAACACACTTTCATCAGCAATTTCAAGCAAAAACATTGGGTAACACTTTATAATACTACACACTATAAACCATTTATTAAGCATTAGCAAATAGTGAATTCATGAATGTGAATGTAGACATTAGTAAGCAGTTTATAACTGCAGCTATAAATGCTTGATTTATTTTTTATAATGTGCTTAATGATTGGTTTTTTTTCTACTTTGTAAATAATTCATTTAGGTGGACATATTTTTGAGCTCAGTGTTGAATTTACTCATCAAAACTATTTAACTACATGTTTAGAACGGTTTGTTCAATGACAATTATGAAATCTGTTTAGGAGATGTACAATTTTGACTTCTTCATTTACGTGTTTACTTCAAGCGGCAACCTCCTGCTCTCCTTCAGGAAGCCAATACGGAAGAACTGAAACTGCAATTCATCAAAAATCCGCTAGTCCTGGATCCATATGGAGCAAATTTTTATTGAGCCCATTGTTAAAATGGCCAACTTTACAGCAGAAATAAAGGTGTTTACAGCCTGGTACAAAGAACGATTTTGGTTCATAGCTAATATTACCCTTCATGACAACTGTGAGGGGGGTGAATTTTTTTATAACTCATCCGTTTCCTTTATATTAGGTTATATTAAGGTTGCATAATTAAGGGTGTGGCCACTTAAGTGACAGCTAGGTCTCGCTGGTTAATTGTGCACTTAATTGTGCTCACAAACCATTCACATGGCCTCCGTTTCTCAGATGAGTTAAATTATATACTTATACCATCTCTATAAATGTATTTGTTTTATTTAAGATCATTTATACTGTTCTTTAGACCTGAAATGCACTCCATAATCTGACAGATTGATTAGCTGTAGACTCTAAAACAGTCATCTGAAGCATTGTCATACAGTGTTATGCCTGGATGTCATTAATAGCCTTGCATTTACTAACACAGACTATACTGTATTTGAAGTATTTGGAAGTAATTCACCCTTTCCTCCTGTAGAAAAATGTCATAAGAACAATGCTTAGTGGCTCAATGTATTACAACAGTGTTCTTAAAAGTTTAAACACTTTTTTGATATAGTGTACAACCAAGCACGTGGTTAGAAAACAAAGGAGTCACAGGTAATGAAGTATGAAGTGTTTCTCTTATAGGAAAGCCTGTCTAAGCAGAATGCCAGCATGCGTTTGTAGCTCCATTCACGCTCCGCCTCTTTGCACTTTGCACCCCAGTTGCTGCGATGACACGTGAACAAAATGGCGACGGTTGGCCAGGCCTACTGGTAGCTTCTTTTTGGGTGCTTCATAAACCTATGGGTGACGTCACGGATACTATGTCCATATATTTTACAGTCTATGGTTTACTTCCTGCACTGTCAAACAAAAAGTTGAGTTAGCTTAAAATTTTAAAGCAACCAGCTGCAAATAAATATTGAGTTTTTAAACTTCATGGTTGAAGTTGTGCCAAATTATTTCTTTTAATTAAGCTGAATCGACGTATTCCATAAAGTATATTTGACTTAAACCAGCCTTTTTTAGTCAACTTAAAAAAAAATATTTGGCACTTTAACCACTGAGGTTGAATAAACTCTTAATTTCTTTGCAGCCATTTGCTTTAAAACTTTAAGTTAACACAACTTTAAAAAATATTTGGCAAAATTTCAAACACTGAAGTTGAATAACCTCAAAATTTCTTGGCAGCCGGGTGCTTTATATTTTTAAGTTAGCTCAACTTTTTATTTTTTACAGTGGAGGCTGGGAGCCCAGCCAAAACCAGCTATGTCCAGCTTAAACCAGGCTGGTCAAGCTGGTTTTAGCTGGTCATTTCCCAGCCTGACCTGCTAAGACCAGTCTGGAAATGGCTGAAACCCCTCTAAAATCAAGCTGCTGTACCAGCTAAAGCCTAGGCTGATTTAAACTGTTGTCGTTTTTTTTCAGCAGGGTTAGTAACTTGTAAAATAACTAGTAAATAAATATGTACTATCATCATGGCAAATACAAAAGTAAAAGCTTATTAGAAATTAATTAAACATTATAAATAATGTTTAAAATTGTTGTTTAACACTTGTAAAATGTTAAACAATACTTGGGAGATCACAGGAGGGCTAATAATTTAGACTTTAGTACATGTAATGAAAACTATCTAACCAATAATCCAGAAAAACAGAATGCTAGATCTGTACCCATGAGTACCAGCACTGCCTCTAGAACCCTCGGGTCTGACTGAGTTCTGAGTGTGATCAGGGTGCAGAAAATCCTAATTCCTTCATGGATTTGCCGGGCTGAGATTACGCTAATTTGATCCACATGTTCGGTGCTAGTGTGCGCATGAGAGATAATCCCTAATCCGCAGCGCACAAATGGGTCATTAACAGAGCCAAACATTTGCTAAATGAAACTACCTGTGTGCGGCTGCACGTGATAAGTGCTGCGGGTGTGTTAGCGCTAGCCTAGCGCTGCTAAAAATGACTAAAAGCTGCCGGAGTAGAAGTGTGTTTATGTGTGCGAGCGCGTGTGGTCCGTGTATTGAAGTCCCAAACACATCCACAAGCATTTATTTTCAGCTTCTCTTGCGTCTCCCTCGAGTCAGGCCCTTCTGAGGCACATTGATTAATTAAAGGTGAGTGATTTCTCATCTTTAAGAGCTTTAATTACACCGGGGAGATCGCGCAAGGACAGGAGGGTCGTAGCCACATTGCTGCAGTTCATCATGCCGCCGTGGGGGCCGACGTCAAGCACACACACACCCTCCGGCCTCCATTCAGCACATGTAGCTTCAGCTCCACACAAACATTGCTGTTTATCCCACAAGCACTACAGCAGGTAAAGACTATTCAAGATTTTTCTCTGTGCTAATTTTGACCTAACCTGTGACCTACACACTCCAAAAACACCTTAGCTATACTGTGAAAATATCTGTAAATCTGAATCTAGCATGAATTAGCATGTTGTTAGCATGTTTCTAACAAATTAACATAATTCCAACATGAATTAGCATGTTTCTAGCACAAATTAACATGTTGTTAGCATGATTCCGGTATGAATTAGCATTTAAATAGCATTATTATAGCATCAGGTAGCTTGTTATTAGCATGTTTCTAACACTTCTAACACAGCATGTTTCTAACAGCATGTTGTTGGCATGATTCCGACATGAATAAGCATGTTTTTAGCATGTTTCTAGCATGAATTAGCATGTTGCTAGCATGTTGCTAGCATGTAAATGCTTCTTGATTTAGGAGTTTTGTGGACATTTGGACTGGAAAAAGGCAAGTAAGAAAAGAATAGTGTAGACTATAGGATAATACAAATAAATAAACTAGATGTTAAAGTTTGAAAACAAACTTTATGGTGTTTGGAAGTAGTTTTAGTTTCAAATTGGCTAAAAGAATGCTTAAGATCTCTGCAATCAACAATGACCACTTTAAAGACTGAAGCAGGCCAGTAAAAAGCTTTAAAATTTATCCATGCGTCTGTGGTTGATAATAGCATGATTTTAGCATGAATGTTAGCATAATTTGAGCATACATTAACATGATTCTATCAAATTAGCATGGATTGGCATGTTGTTAGCATGTTTCTAGCATAAATTAGCATGTTGCTAGTATGTTTCTAGCATGAATTAGCATGTTAGCATACAGTACTTCCAACATGAATTGGCATGTTTCTAGCATGTTTTTAATTCAAATAAGCATGTAGTTAGCAGGTTTTTAGCATGAATTAGCATGCTGCTAGCATTTAATTGAATAGTTTTGTGGATATTACTGGAAACACGACAAGTAAGAAAAGCAGAGCATATTGGAGAATAAAAATAAATAAAAAATTAAGTTAGTAGGAGAACAATGTGAAGCTACAATGGAGTGATGGAGCTGATAATGAAGTGCTGGTGTTGTGCGGAGGTGAGTGGATTCAGAAAGCTGCTCCGGCTCGGTCCGGGATCCCAGCTGTCAGATGCCACAGTGACGAGACCACCAGCCCGCTCCGGCTGACAGTGACACCACGGGCCACCGAAGGGCCAGCTGGGCTTGTGTCGATCTGACAGCAGCCCTGCTTCCCTGACAAGCCCTGACAGCCCGTACTCTCTCTCCCCCTCTCTCTCTCATCCTCTCATTCTTGCCTTCTCTCACTCTTTGTGCTCTGCTTGGAGGGATGATACAGCGGTTTTTTTTTTTTCATCTTGCGCACTATGTGCCCACACCTCTATTTTAATGGTGAGAGCAGCGTCTCTCCTCTATATTCCAGACACTTTCCTTTTCCTCGCGCACACGCACTCACATCCACAAACAATGAAATCCAAGTTGTCAAGAGTTGGACGACTCTCCCATGAGACTGCAAAAGCCAGACTTCTCCTAATGACTGCTAATGTTTGTTTTCCACAGTTTGCCTACTTAATTCAGGTTGCCAATAAAGCTAAATTGAAAACAGAAGGGCGAATATCTTACAAAAAAAAACAAGTTCAGGTCCCAGTTCACTGTGGTAGAAGTGAGAAATTAAATCTTTTGCATAAAGAAGATGATGGGGTTCGGTTTGAGGGCTTTTTTCTCTACATTTTCATATTATTTTAATGATTATATTGATAGTTAAGTATATCTTGTGATGGAATGTATGCGCCCATGTGTTATTTTTTTTTTTACATCACATAATACATATATACAGTACAAACTCATATTACATACATACAAACATTTATTTCGGATGTGATTAAACACAATTCATCTTTGCAATTCATTCAGCACTGATGTTTTTTACACATTTTTTAATGAATAATTTTATATAATATATTAAATATATATTTAAAATCTGGAATATTGAAATTTGAAAATTAAAGTATGTGTTCAATCAGTTAAAAATCAAAGAAATGCATGTGAAATATTTTAATGACCCCTTTAAAGGGATAGTTCACCCAAAAAATAAAATGATGTCATGATTTTATCACCATTTTTGTTGTTGTTGACCACAAAAGAATGTTACCTAGTATTTGTTTTCCTACTATGGATGTCAATGGTTACTGTTTCCAACATTCTTCAAAATATCTTCTTTTGTGTTCAACAGAACAAAACAAAAAAGAGTGATTAAATAATGGTGGAATTTGGGTGAACTATCCCTTTAATTTCCATGTACGCCAAACATAATTTCTTAAGTTTTCTTATTATTTTGGAGTGAAAAATAACCTACACTGCACAAAATGGAAGGTTCCCCACAATTCGTTCATGTTGTCCCAACACAAATCAATTAAATTCACATATTTGCTTATCGATTAATTATTACTTAATTATCTTTTTGCAAATTTAAGTTGATTGAACACAAAACAATTAAGTTATCCAAGAAAAACCCAAGAATTGTGTTGTTATAGCTCATTTTAAATACGTAGTTTGCATAAGCAGCAAAAACAAATATTTGGAGTGTATGAAAAAGTATGTGAAAAGACGTTTTGATTCCTTCAAAATGCAACTATATATATTTAAACAAAATTGATTCCCAGTTCATTCAGAAACTACAAAAAGCTCCACCAGACCCAACATGATGCTGCCCTACTGTTCAGCAGAGTCTTTTAAAGCTGAAGACAGATTCACTTAAACAAAGCCTTGAAGGCAGAGAAAATCCAGCCGTTAAGACTTCTTTTCATCAATCACCTCCTTCCAAGCCTGGAATAACAACACCTGTCGATACAGTATTTAGTTATGCGATAACAGGCCTCTAATTTATTTACATTCATAATATATTTACGTTTTCATCTGACAGCGTAATAAATCGCAGGTGGCCGACAGAGTGATCCGATGATTTAGGGCTCAATTCAAGAAGCAGAATTGGTTTCCGGCGAGCTAATACATCAGAAGGGGCGAATTAAAAGGTGTGGCGGATGAAAGCTGAACCTGGCAGTAGGGCTACTACCATTACCAGCTCAACGACACATCCCTCATGCCAAGCCAGCTCCCGCGACAGAGACCGATGGAGGACAGCGAAAGCTGTAAATTACCAGCCTGATCGCTGGATGATACTGAAGATGGAGCTCTGAAAGGGTAAACAAATATAGAAGAGATCAACAGAAAGCATGACCTTGGAATCCTTTTAGGAGATTTTTTCCTCCATGAGATGTTTTATTAAAAAAAAAATCACATTTCCCTTGATCTTTTTAACATATAAGAGATTTTCTGTAACATTAAAACAGAAATAAGTTAGTTATTTACTTAATACACTTTATTGTCCCCAGTGGGAAGGTTTGTCACATTTGCATACACTGAACAAAACAGACACAACGTTCAAAGAAAAAAAAGACATATTAAAAAGTCTAATTGATGTAGGTAGAAACAATTTCTGACTCAGTGGTTAGCATTGTCGCCTCACAGCAAGAATGTCGCTGGTTCGAGTCCCGGCTGGGTCATTTGGCATTTCTGTGTGGAGTTTGCATGTTCTCCTCGTATTGGCATGGGTTTCTCGGGGTGCTCCGGTTTCCCCCACAACCCAAAGACATGCGCTATAGGTCAATTGAATAAACTAAATTGGCCATTGTGTATGAGTGCGAATGAGAGTGTATGGGTGTTTCCAATTACTGGGTTGCAGCTGGAAGGGCATCCGCTGTGTTAAACATATGATGAATAAGTTGGCGGTTCATTCCGCTGTGGTGACCCCTGATAAATAAAGGGACTAAGCTGAAGGAAAATAAATGAATAAAAAAACAAGTTCTTAAAACGACAGCCTGTATCGTCTACCGGAAGGCACAAAATAGACTTACGAGTCGAATAGGTAAATCGACTATTGCATGAATTGAAGTTTCATAGCTTAAAGGGATAGCTCACCCAAAACATTCAATAAAAAAAAATCAAACAACCATTTGCTTTTACAATTTGGTTCTATTTTGTTCTATTCTGGTTTCTATTGAAAAAAAAAAACACACAAACAAAAATAATTAATAAATAAATCAATAAATAAATAAATAAATATTATTGACATGCATAGTAAAAAACTTTTCACACTCAAGCGGTTCCAAACCTTTTCAAGATTCTACCCAGTAGACACAGGACGTCGACAAGATGTCAGATTGACGTTGTACCCCAACGTTGTGAGGACGATGCATTTTGTTTGGAAATGAAAAACGGGTTGACGTCAGAACCCGACGTCAAGCCGATGTCAAAGTCCAACGTCCAATCTAAACTCAACCAAATATCAATGTCGAATGATGTTAAAGCTTGAAGTTGTGTGGACATTACCACTATGACGTCTATCAGACATTGGTTTTTGGTTGCCATACCTGACGAATAAATGTCCGTATCTGACTTCAATATGACGTTGGTTTAAGATGTTGGCTCGACGGTGGATTTTAGTCACTTTCCAACACAACCTAAAATCAACCAAATATCAACATCATTTGATGTCGTTATAGGATGCAAAAATAACATTCTTATTAGACGCTGACTAGACATTGAAATTTGGACATTAACTAGACATTAATATCAGCGTCTAACGATGTTGAAGCTTGAAGTTGTGTAGACATTAACACGTTGACGTTTATCAGACTTTGGATTTTGCAGCCATACCTGATCAATAAATATCAGTATTTGATGTCAATATGACAGTGGTTTAAGATGATGGCTCGATGGTGGATTTCGGTCCAGCACAACATAAAATCAACCAAATATCAACATCATTTAAATATATCATTATTGGATATAAAAATAAGGTTTACCTTAAATGATGGCTAGACATTAAATTTTGGTCACCTGACATCATGACCTAAATCTAATCTAATATTATGATGTTGTGTGCCTGCTGGATATGTAGTGTTAAAATAAATAAATAATGGCTTTCTCCTCAAACACAAAATAATTATGAAGCTTGTGCATAATTAAGCGAATATGTTTGGCAACATTTTATTTTTGTTGTTGTTTTTTGTTGTGGTTACATTAATATTTGCATGTATATGTGTATGTATTTATGTGTATATATGCATACACCTATGGAATATGCAGTATATGCAGTATATGCATATATGTGAATGTTGTACATGTCATCAGAGGGGGAAAGCCTCACCCATTAGTAACAACTCTCGCTCATTAGCATAGGATGTCATTTAAATCTGCTACTATGCTGACACACAGGCTTTTGTAGCTCCGCCCTCTTCTAAAAGGAGCACAATCTCGCTTAAATTTTAAGTGACAGTCACTAAAATAGCACTATTAGGATCAAAGCCTTAAAGGGGGAGTTTCAGTGAGCTATAAAACCTATAAAAACTATTTTAAACATAATCCATATGACAATGCGTGTGGTTTGTGTGATAGGGTGTCGTGTCTTTGCTGTGAACATTAGACACACACTCATAGGTGTCGACGGCTGACCCGTTTGACTGATGGTCCTCATGGCTCTCATCATGGCCGTCATTGGCCTCTAGGCAGGGTGATAAATTCTGGCCAGCGGTGGGGCGGCAGAGAGCAGGTCGGACTGATCGTTTCACAATCAGCAACTCAGCGAGGAGCTCTGGTCAGAACAAATGGCTCCGACGCACTCCGGACCTCCGGGGTCAACCTGTCTAATGAACTTCCTCAGCATACAAGAAAAGGTTGAAGCCTCAGGTGTGAAGGTCATGATGCATGAATCTTTTCAATGACAGGTGAATGTAAGGCTGGACAGACTGTCACACTGCGCCAACCAAAGGGAACAATCACAGAATTTACTAACACCCTGAAATGGAAGAGTGCTGCTGTGACGGTTCAAAATGAGCAAAAACTCATCTTTCTTGTGTTTGGAAACCCATTTTTTACTTGTGTAATGTCAAAATATTCCAGTGAAACAAGATATTCATGATAATAATAATAATTCATATATATTTATTTATTTTCCTTTGGCTTAGTCCCTTATTTATCAGCGGTTGCCACAGCAGAATGAACTGCCAACTTATCCAGCATATGTTTTACACAGCAGATGACCTTCAGCCACAACACAGTACTGGGAAACACCTATAGACTCTCACATTCACACACACACTCACAAACTATGGCCAATTAAGATAATTCAATTCACCTATACTGAATGTGTTTGGACTGTGGGGGAAACCAGAGCACCCGGAGGAAACTCATTCAAACATGGGAAGAACATGTAAACTCTACACAGAAATGCCAACTGACCCAGTTGGGGCATTCTTGCTGCCCAATAATAATGATAAAAATAAAAATAATCATACTAATATTAATATTAATTTTAATATTTATTATTATTATTATTATTATTATTATTATTATTATTATTGTTATTACTGCTATTATTATTATTATTATTATTATTATTATTATTATTATTATTATTATTATTATTATTATTATTATTATTATTAATATTGTTGTTGTTGTTGTTGTTGTTGTTGTTATTTTATTTTAATCAATGTGTTCCAAAAAACAAGCCAGAGCCTAAAATCTGGTTGAATGTATTGACAAAACATACCAAACCAAACCAAACCAAAACAAAACAAAACAAAACAAAACAAAACAAAACAAAACAAAACA
>CAIGQZ010031698.1:6177728-6193074 GCA_903798205.1 Danio tinwini | reverse complement strand
ACAAAACAAAACAAAACAAAACAAAACAAAACAAAACAAAACAAAACTAAACAAAACTAAACAAAACTAAAAAATAAATTAAAAAACACCAAAAAAAACCTAAAAACAAACAAACAAATAAACAAACAAACAAACAAATAAATAAAAACACACAAAAAACAACAACAAAAAAGCAAAAAGAAAAAAAAATACAAAAAAACCCCCAAAAAACAACAAAAAAAACCAAAAAATCTCTCAAAAACAAAAAACAAATAAAAAAACTAAACAAAAAACAACAAAAAAGCAAAAAAACTAACAAACAAATAAAACTAAAAACACACAAAAAACAACAAAAAAGAACAAATAACAAAAAACACAAAACAAAAAACAACAACTAAATAACAAAACCAAAAAGACAAAAAAGAACTAAAACAAAAATACAAAAACAACAAAAACAACAAAAAACAAAAAGGCAAAAAAAAATAATAATAATAAAATAAAAAATGCTTTGCTCTGCCTGACTAAATTGTTTTTACCTATTTATAATATATTTATAGAACTGTAATTTATACTATGGCTTCTTATTATTAATTGAAAACAATTGTTTATTACTATATGACTTTCTTTTTTTATATTTTTTTATTATAATTTTTGCAGACAGAAAAACAAAGAACAGACAGACAAACCCATCATGAAACAATACTCTGTGCAAAATGTAAAATAAAGCATGAAACAAAGGAAAATGGTGACATACATATATGACCTTTAAAAAGACAGCAATGGATATAAAGAGAGAGAAAAAAAACTTACAAATCTTCCGAAATTAAACACTACTAGTTTTTATGTTGTTTAAAAAAAAAAGACTGGATCCCACATTTTATCAAATTTCCCAGAGTTACTATATGACTTTCTAATACGTTATAAATGTTTTACTTAATAACGTTCACTTTTCTTAATAAGCAATCCAAAATGAATAAAATCAGCCCCGTGCTACATTTTATTCCCTCCTCAAATATCCTATTTGGCTCCAAATCATTACATATTATGGAAAGAAAAAAAATGTTTTGATTGTCAATCCACATAGTCTTAATACCTAAAAGTAATGCTGTGCTCATGCTATGCTGTAATTAAAGTAATTACCATAATTACTAGATGACAACCTGGGATGTTTCACTCTGAGCTCTTCACATCCTCGAACTTGGAATTATGCGTTTCCACAGGAACATAATTTACCGCTGAACGAATTTGAGTAATTTGAGCACCTTAATACAATAAGAAATCGTTGTTATGCAAATTAAGTAAATGCATTAATAAACATTCAGTTTTAAACAGTTCATATTAAGAGCTGTATTTAGTTCAAAGCTATTTGATCAGTTTTAAAGCGCTAGTTACATTATAGAGTATTAGAAGTCTGTATAATATACTTGTAGTATACAAAAATATATATTATTGTATTGTATTATTGTATTACTGGATGTATATTGTTTATTTTCTGATCAGATTTTTGATCATGAACATTAATAGTCACAGGAATGATTAAAGAAAATTATTGTGGAAAAATTCACATTCACCTGAACTCCGGGTCTGGCTAAAAACTTTTAGCTTAGCTTAGCATAAATCATTGAAACGGATTAGACCATTAGCATCTCGTTCAAATAATAATTTTAAAAAAAGAGTTTAGAAAAGGTTCCTATTTAAAGCTCTTTTCGAATATATTCACCTGATCTCTGAGTCTGGCTGAAGCATTTTTAGCTTAGCTTAGCATAGATCATTGAAATGGATTAGACCATTAGCATCTCACTCAAATAATAATAATAAAAAATAGTTTAGAAAATGTTCCTATTTAAAGCTCTTTTTGAATTCTTTCACCTGATCTCAGAGTCTGGCTGAAGCACTTTTAGCTTAGCTTAGCATAAATCATTGAAACGGATTAGACCATTAGCATCTTGCTCAAACAATAATTAAAACAAGAGTTTAGATAATTTTCCTACTTAAAGCTCTTTTTTGAATTTATTCATTTGATCTTCAGGTCTGGCTGAAGCACTTTTCGCTTAGCTTAGCATAAATCATTGACACATATTAGACCATTAGCATCCAGTAAAAAAAAAAAAATGACCAAAGTGTTTTGATAATTTTCCTATTTAAAGCTTGACTCTTCCACAGTTGTATAAAACTGATGGAACAAAAAGTTGCTATTTTTCAGGCTAATTTTCTCATTCGTAATAATCAAGGAACTTTGATTCCACAGCAGGCGTAATGATATTATATAGATTCTAACTGGTGATGCAAGTATAGAACTTGGTTCTGGGGACTATTTTAAGGTACTGCATAATATCATTATGCCTGCTGCAGTCATGACATGGAAGAAAAGTTTCTTGATGAGATTATAGTTTCTATATAGTTCCATATCAGGCTAGAAAATACCAACTTTTCATTTTCCCTCAGACAAAACATCATTTTTTGAACAGGATGCTAACGGTCTAATCCGATTCAATGATCTATGCTAAGCTAAGCTAAAAGTGATCTGAAAATTAGCTAAAATTAGCTTTTTTTATTTAACATTTAAAAGCTATTATTTCATCTTAAATATGCTTACATTTTGAGTAAAAACTGAGGGAATTTTGAGCTTGCAAGTCACTGAAGGGGGTCAGAATTTTGAATTACAGCAAATGGTGAACATCAACCTTTATTTTCAAGAATTTTCCTACTTCTTCACATTTTTTTTTGTTTTGTTTTGTTTTATAGGCCAAAGAAACATTTTAGTATCAGTGCATGACGCAATTCAGAAACTATGATCAACACAAACTCATAGTAGAACATTTGCACTACCTTTTCTGACACACACACACATGCACATGCAGTATTTGCCTGTTAAATACAGGTATTCAAAGCATCCATTAGTGCAGGCATTTTAATTCCTTAAAGGAAGCCTGCGTTAATAACAATGTAAGGCCACTGCACTTTTGAATCATTCTAAAATACAAAGATATTAATGCACTATCTGTCTGAAAGGAGGAGACGCGAGGAGAGAGGTGGAGGAGAGCTAAAGACAGACCCTGATGTGAGAGGGCAAACAAGCACCGAAGGCGCCTTTGTCGCTGAAATATGTTGCAATTAAAATAATGGAGTGCGGTTCACGCGCTCACCCTGTTATTCTCCAAAACTCTTTCACTCACACAGATAAACGCAAAAAAGAAAAAAAAATCAAGGGCATTGTGTAGCGGCGTCGAGCTGTGCTGTTCTCCTTGATGATGCCACTGCTTAGCTCCTCAGTGGAACTATTAAATTCCCTGCCTACAAACACACACACATAGAGGAGACGACAGGGCAGCCACACAAGACACAATAATTGCTACCGAAAATAGATTTTAAGAGTTTTATCAGATTCCAGCGGGGCTGCGGAAAGGACATTTTATCAGTCATCATAGAAGCCTTGTGGCCTGTTCCGAATGCCGCCCTGACAAAGACATTAAAAACCCTGTTAGCATGAAACACTACACCGGAGGTTTTCAATTATCTCAAAAACAGAACAAAACATTATTAGTAGTACTGTTTGCTAAGATAAGACCAGTAATAACCATCACTGCTAATGCTCAGGGTTAAGGGCTTTTTTTTAAAGCAATCACACTTATTAATTTAATTTTGTGGATAAAAAAAAACTGATTCAAACAGTGCTGAAGACCTACATTTACTCAAAGAAGTATTTATGCTGCTTGTTCAAACTATTTTTTTTAATGAGTTGATTCAACACAATTCTTGAGGTTTGTATTTGGGACAACTTAATTGTTTTATGTTCAGTCAACTTAAAACCATTACATTAACTTAATCGGATTTGTGTGGAACCCAGCATTTTTTACAGTGTTGGAATGGCTGAATATTAACATAAATTGTAAGATGAAACCCTGTTCGTAACCTATTTTACTTCCATAGTGTACTGTTTTTTAGAGTTCAATGATTAAATAATGAATAAATACATTATTAAAATGTATATCTTATGAGTTACATATATTTTGGAGCACAAAAAGTACATCATTCATTCATTTTTCCTTCAGCTTAGTCCTTTTATTCATCAGGGGTCGCCACAGTGGAATGAATCGCCAACTATTCCAGCATATGTTTTACACAGCGGATGCACTTCCAGTTGAAATCTAGTACTGGGAAACATCCATACACACTCATTCACGCACATACGCTACGGCCAATTTTGTTGGCCCAATCCAATGTGTTTGGACTGTTGGGAAAACTGGAGCACCCGGAGGAAACCCACGCCAACACGGGGATGCATGCTAACTCCACACTGAAATGCCAACTGGTGAAGAAGTCCGCCATTTTGCCATCAACATCTTGTTGTGAGATCTCTCCTGGTTCAATGGGATCTCGATAACTTCAAGTTATGCCTCTAACTTACCTCAAGTTACGCCCCTTCATGTTGAGCCTCCGTCTTGCAGTCCGCAGACAGATATACTCGACCCCTTGGGGTCCTAAGTGGACTTGATTTCAGAGGATTTTTCACCACACCGGATTATTGTCAGCTGTTGCAGAAGTTGATGGGTGCAAAGAGATCTGGGAGTGATCTCCAGTGGAAAAAACACCACTGGCGATGACAACAGCAGCTAAACTTTACAGTTTTACACGTTACAGACTTTGCAACATGCTGATTCGCTCTAAAATGACTCAAACCCTTCAATGGCAGGTTGTACTAAAGTTTGACCCTTTTAACTTTATCATGAGAAATTTATAGAGATGCACCACAAACAAAAATTCTGGACTAAAACCAAAAATTCTGAATGCAATTGGCTGAGAAAAATTTAATTGAACCAAAAAGTACTTTGTAATAATTATTTATTAGTATTTTTAAACAATATAAATTAATATTGTTTAAATTTAACCCAATAACTTTATAACATGACATAACATAAAACAATCACTAGACAGTAGTGTTTTTGCAGCAGAAACAAGTATACTACATATAAATGTCCTGTCGCTGTGTTATGAGAGCATACATTGCTTTTGTGGTGAGCATGTGTGGTTAACGAAACAGTTACGTGAGAAGAAAATCCACAGAGCAAAATATTGAGCTATTGTGGACTTTGACTATGGCGCGCGCAACATAGTCGACAATGCGCTCACCTGTCCTTGGACTTTGGTCGGCGGAACAGTAAACCAAACCGCCCCTGCATGGCATAAGCCATTGACATGAATGGGAAGAAAGCTGCTTCAGACCACACAAGGACTGCAGCTGGAGAGTGAAAGGTGGTAAAGTCTAGAAGGGATACAGCTGTGGATACTTCCATCAATATAGCATACTTTTTTGTGACACTTTACAGCAATAATTAATATTTTAACATTAAAGTGAGCGGTTGGCGTTAATAAAATACAGTTTAATGGGAAATTGAATAAATAATATGAATGGTCACACTTATGCAAACTAATTCTCATTAGATTATAAGTAGACTGTTAGGTTGGGGTTAGGGTTTTAATGTAAGTTGACATGTACTTGCAAAGTTTCTTATAGTCAGTTAAATGTTTGTTGAAGGAACAGTATCAACAGATATTAAGCAGACAGTCTACTAATACTCAAATAGACCATCAAAATAAAGCGTTACCATATGAATAACACTCTGTATAATTATTGTTTTTACATTACTATGATGGTTGGGTTGGATGTAGGGCTAGATGTTAATAAAATACAATTAATGGGTAATTTAATAGATTATACAAATAATTCTTATTAACTTTCGGTTGCAGCTGTCTCCCTTCTAGCAACAACCGTGAAAGTCAGAGTGTGTTTTTCTGCCACATGTTTTTCACTTTAAGCTGAAAACCAAAGAACTCCAGTTTGGTTGAGAATTTTAACTGGTCAAAAGTAGTAGAAGTAGGTCTTTGCAAATGTGTAATTTCTAGAATATTGCATCCATATGATGTCAAACTCATTTAAGTCCCCTAAAAAGGCAGGTCGTCCATGAAAGACAAATGCAGGAGTGGACAGGATGAGGAGGAGTAATCCCAGTGGTCAACTAGTTCAACACTGCAGCTGGAATAGATTCTCAATTCAGCCTTGAACTTAGTTAACACATGTATCTCCACATACAGTGCTTCAATGTATAAGAGAATTTGGACTTAAAGCCCAGTCAAACCTGAATACGAGCAATTCCAGCGTTATGGATGTGACATTTGCAGTAAAATCTCAAAACACAAATTCATAGAGAGAGTATATGTTAACAATATATTGAAATGTATGTTTATATTTTACAAAAGAACTAACCACAGAATTATGAGATCAGAAAAAAAAATCAATCTGTAAACATTTATTGTTTATTTTTAATGAGGAAAATAAACATGCGTTATGGATCTGACAAAAAAAGTCTGCGAGTTTACAATACACAACATACTTTGTAGAAATTCTGTGAATTAAACTGCACAACCCAAAATTAATAATGATAATCAATAGGATAAGAGCAGGCTAACGATAGAACAAAGATTATTGATTTAATTTTATTAGACATTTTTTGCATTTATGAAGGAAAAACTTTGTTATGTATGTGACATCTCTTCGTTATGCTTGTGACAGATGTGAAATTGCCGCTTGTTTGACTTTGGTACATCAAATGTAACATTTGAGTATTTTTAAAGCACTGTAAAATACTTGCTTGCACAAAAAAATGCAGAAACAGTTTTGCTAGTTTGGAGAAAACTTAATTTTTTTCATGGCAAGGTAGACATTTGCATGGAATTGCTCATATATTGTTATATATACAGTTGAAGTCAGAATTATTAACCCTCCTGTATTATTAGCCCTCCTGTATTTTTCCCCAATTTTTGTTAAACGGAAAGAAGATTTTTTTTCAACACATTTCTCAACATAATAGTTTTAATAAATTATTAATTTTATCATAGCCATGGTGACAGTACAGAATATTTTACTAGATATTTTTCAAGACACTGATATTCAGATTAAAGTGCAATTTAAAGGCTTAACTAGGTTAATTAGGTTAACTAGGCAATTAAGGTTAATTAGACAAGTCATTGTATAACATGCAGTATGACAATCGACTGCTAAAGGGGGCTAATAATATTGACCATGAAAAGTTTTTTTACAAAATTAAAAACTGCTTATATTTTAGCCAAAATGCAACAAATAAGACTTTCTCCAGAAGAAAAAGTATTATACTGTGAAATATTCCTTGCTCTGTTGAACATCATTTGGAAAATATTTTAAAAAGTGATAATCATTTTGACTTTAACTGTATGTTTATATGGTTCTTCTAAGAAGTCTTAGGAAGACTTACTGTGGAAAGACAAGAATCAAATTTTATTTGAGTTATTAATTTTGGGGTCAAATTAAAGTAAACTTAAAAATTGACTTCTTATTATTGATAAACTTTAAATAACTCATTATCTGCCTAATGAATATTAATGAATCTTAAGTGTTTATTTTTGTGAGCTACCGACTGAGTGCTTAAATATTCATTTGTAAAAACTTCTTGTTTTCCCCAGCTGCAAAGCAGTAATTACTCGCCAACCTCAAAGCTTCATATATGGAAGTTTTTTTAAATGCACACAAAGTTTTGCATGAATTCATCAAGCATTTAGATTAATAGCACTCAGAAGAAGCTGCAAGAGAGAGAGAGAGAGAGAGAGAGAGAGAAGCAGTGAGATGGATGGATGGTGTAAGAGAGGACTGCTGAGGAGGGTCTTTATCACTCACCGCCGCGTCTCTGTTTACCGCGCTGTCATTTCCTTCTCACGCCACATCCCTCACCCCTAACGGGCAACAATACAAGGAAATATTTAGCCGCGATGATCTCAGGCAAAACGAATGAATATTTCATGGGTGATGGAGCCTTTTTAATATTTCAAGAGCAATTAATAAGGCCGCGTATCACTCGTCTCTCTGAGAAAATGGCCACGGTCGAATGTCAGCTGTGGATGGATGAATGAGAGTTTGGCTGTGTCCGAAATCGCATACTTCCCCTTCTATACAGTTTGTGAAAAACAGTACAGTATGTGAGCAGAGTACTATATCTGAATTCATAGTATTTGAAAAACAGTAGGCAAGAAGTACCTGGATAACCTACTATTGGGTTTCGATCATCTCCACTTTTATAAACGGACTTGCAAAATTACCTTCCCTTGTTCGCTAGGACAAGAGAATCCCTGCTGCCATTTTCAAGTATGTTCCACTTCAAGTGGATGGGGGAAGCTTACATGGACATACCCTCGATCCCTCGATTTTGGACAAGGGAGCCAGTAGGCTTCAACAGTCTACAGTCGGTGCATTCCAAACCATTCTGCGCAGCACAAGCCATTGAAATGAATGGAAAGAAAGCTGCTTCAGACCACGCAATCACTACAACTGGAGGGAGAGTAAAAGACAGAGTGTATTTTTTTGGTTGAAAACCAAAAATGACATTTTGGTGGGTATTTTTTTTTAGTGCTCAAAAATTTGGTACATCCATAGAAGTAGGTCTTTCCAAATGTGTGATTTCTAGAATGTAGAATCTTTATGATTATTATCAAAGTGCTTTTAAGGTAAGTCATTTCACTCGGCGGCCATCTTTGAAACACCTCTCGAGCAGTATGCTCGGGCTTTGTGTCTGAATGGGGAAACATCAAATTCCCATAAATTGTTAGCCAAGCTTTTGATTACATTACATACTTGGAATCACCAATAAAATTAAACAACAACTGTCTTATAAGTTTAGTTTCTAAAAGTTCGAATTAAACAAAATCTGCATTCTTTTTTTCAGGTTGCCCAAGCTATTGCGCTTGGCACTCGAAAAGAACGAGATCACGACACCAACCTCATTGATGGCCGTTCTACACAATATCATCCTCTGGATAATGATTATCTGATCGTGCTGCTCTTCTGAAGTAATCTACAACATGGTCTTGACGGTGAGTCTCCTTCAGAAATGACAGCGACTCATTGTTTACAAGTTTGTCGGCGTTTGAGTAGTACAGACTACAAAACCAGAAATCTGTTGCTTTCAAGTGCACTTGGTTAATTTAAAAGTACAGATTTCAAGCTTTATGTGAATATACAGTATTACTTATGTCTGTGAAGCAAGTATACGCTGAGAATCCAGTGTTAGTTCACCACCAAACTGCCATAAAAGCACACGATTAGTCTGAGCTTCTCCCAAGGAGAAACGTCAGTCTATTGCAATCAATGATTGGCTCCTGTACTAGAAGGCGGGGCTTCATTTGGCATATTGACCATTACACTTTTCCCCATTCAAAACTGTACAAGTGACACGTTGTTATGTTATGTTATATTTTTGTTATTTACAGGTAATGAATGAACAAATGTGTGGTAAGGTAATTGGCTCTGGATGAATTGATTTGTCTGTTATTTCTTATATAGTAGCTATGGTGTGTAGTATAGCATATACTGAATGAACTGCAGGTATTGAATCTATTGGGGAAGCAATGTGCTGCCAAGCTTCAGTGGCGCATGAAGCTTTATTTTGCCATCACTACCTACCACTTCCGGCAAGATTATGTAGTGTGCTATGCTATTCCAATATGACACACAAGAGAATTCATGAATAGCCGTATAGTGACACAACTGGCGCAAGTAGGTCATGTGATAATCACAAACAGCAGATGTAGTACTTTTAACTTTCATCCATTCATACTGCTCGCATTCACTCACATTGACCTTATTCTGTAATGTGAAAGTGTGTTCATTTTGTAATTGTTTTAAAACTTCCCATTCAGTTGCCTATGCGAGAAATGACTAGGAAAAACAAATGGCAGAAAATGGTCAAACGACTTGCTCTTCAATCAAGTGTGCTCATGGCAATGAATAAAAAGTATAATATTACAGTATAACACTAAAATCTAAAAATGAAACACTGAGCAGCATAACTGTTTTTAACGAAAGTTAAATGACTTTAAAGAAGGTATCAATGAAAGTGAATCAGACTGAATAACACAATCTCATGGTAATTCGTAACTTTTTAATTTAGTGGCTAATTCGTATCTCCTTTGTACAATGTAGTACAATTTGCTCATCCTCCAATGACAGTTGGGTGCCATGCCTCCTTTTTAAAATCGAACATTTTCCTATGACTAAACTCGTACAAATTTGTACAAATTAGCCCTAAACTGACAGAACGTAAAATAGTTACGTTTCCCCGTGAGATCAGGCTAGACTGGAAGTCTCGAGCCAAAAAGATTCCAATGGTTGCACCTGCTCATACTTGAAGAAAGAGGTAGATAGAAGGTACATTTCTAACAGTCGTGTAGTAAATTGAAATTCAAATGTAGTACCTACTCAAGTAGTAGGCGATTTTGAACGCAGTCCATGTGTGTGTTTCCGTAAAACGATTTAATGCGGCCACCGACGATCGCCCTTGCTTGGACTGTACAGACATCCTCTTGTCTTTAAATACTTTTCGGATGTAACCTCAACCACTTGACTTTGTATGTACCTCGAAACTGTCTGCAACGTTTTCAAAGTGCATTACTCAGAAAATCCGGTCACAAGATTCATGGGAGCTAAAAAAAAAAAAAAAGGCAGATCCGAACTGAAGGGTAATGTTTCATTTCAAATGAAAATGACATGAATGTGAATGCAGTGGTTTTCTCCATCTCACATCCAGACAGCAGTTGAGAGAGCACCATGTTTGCAGTTTCTCATTTTCTTTACCGCTTTTTCGAAAACCATTACTTTTTTTAAGAACAGAAGGGTGAGGTGTTGGAGCCCGGCCTTATTCCACATCTTTCCACCAAAAGTAAAGAAAGTCCTGAGCAACAACAAAAAAATGCCTCCAGTCAGTTGTGTTATTGTTGCAGCTCTAACGCAAGTGAAACATGAGCTGGATCCGAAAGATGTTCTCAGCATATGGTGAAATACAACATTCTGGATAAAAAGGTCATTGGAAGACGGTTCGTTCGTTCATTCGTTCGTTCGTTCGTTCATTCAATCATTATTATTTAATTTATTCATTCATTCATTTTCCTTAGGCATAGTCCCTTTATTTATTAGGGGTCAACACAGCAGAAATGAACCGCCAACCCATCCAGCATGCCCTTCCAGCCGCAACCCAGTACTGGGAAACATTCATACACACTCAGTCACACACATACATTACTGTCAATTTAGTTTATTCAATTCACCTATAGCGCATGCCTTTGGGCTGTGGGGAAAACCGGAGCACCTAGAGAAAACTCTAACACAGAAAGAACATGCAAACCATGCATGAAATTTCAACTGACCTAGCCAGGACATAGTTAATATTTTAAACTTAATACACAAACTTACGGTAAAGTTTCACTTTGTGCTTTCTGACAAAATTGCAGCTTGACATCATGCATAATGAAAGTAGACCTTATTGTGCCTTGTTTTCTTCACACGTCGCATTTCATATTTCACCTCATGACACCATGGACAACTTCGGAAAAAAAAAAAAAACATCCCACCATACGTTGGAAAAGTGAATACGTTTTACATGTAACAAAAGTTTTAAAAGTAAACACTTTGCAAAAGTTAGTTTAACTTGTTTATGCATTGAAATATGTTATAAAAACAAAAAAGAAAAGTAAGACAAGGGAACGGAGACGATGATGAAGAAGAAGAAGAAGAAGAAAAAGAAGATGCTGATGAATCTGAAGGAGATAAAGAAAAATAAGACAAGGAAGAAAAAAGTAGACTAATAAGAAAAAGAAGATGACAAAGTAGACAAAGATGAATAAAAAGATAATGAAGACAAAGAAGAATAAATAAATAAATAAATAAATACACTGAATATTGGAGTAATGGTGCTGAAAATACAGCTTTTAAATACATTCTAAAATTGTGTAATAATTTACATTTATCATTACTGTTTATTGTATTTTTAATCAAATAAATTGTAATATATTCAATGTTACTTATCATTACTTTGCATTTCAGTGAACTTCTATAGTCATTTGTTTTGTAAAACTGTTTCTTACAAAAAATATGTTATAAAATATACAAAATAGGCGCAAGATGTGTTTGATGTGATTTGTTGCTGTTTTCAGACCAGTGCAACCCTAATTTTCACATTTTGTACCACGTTGTTTAAACTGCAAATTCATTTGCACCATTTTGTGGACTCATGGGTGTGAAAGAAGGTGTGTTAAGGTGCGTTGTTGGTGCTTTGTTATTTTGAGGAGCTGAAATAGACTGCGCCACTGACCAATAAAAAGCTGGTCCAAAGTCCAGCACAGAGCACATTAGTTACGCACCTATGCAGGTCCAAACGTTTACACATTGCTTAATACACAAAGGATGTGCAGAAATGCACAAATATCTTTACATATGAAAACAATTAAAGAATTAAATTAAAATATTATTTTATTATGCCTAATCTCGGGGGTGGAGGGGTCTTGGGGATTTCAGTTTACTCATGACAATCTGCATTTATATAATGCTATTATTATTATTAGCAGTATTATTTATTATATGCATATTTATATTTGTTTTAATAAAAAACAAGTTTAGATTTGTCCACCTGTAGGGTTTTGGAGACGTCTGCATCACCATATGGGGCATGAGAATAGGACGCGTGTTTGAATATAACTCAGGTTTTTGACCACACTTCGTTATTATTGTTCATTTATTAATTTGTTGGAAATTAGAACTGAATTTAGAAATAGTTTTGAAATAAATCATTGTGCTTAACAAACAAAATTAAATATGTAGGCTGATGAATGTCTTCAGTGGAGTGCGTACAACACCGTTTCTTTATCCACAAAATTAAGGGAGTAAAGTAAAGAGTAAAAGTAAAGTGAAGAGAAAGTAAAGAGGCCGAATGGAGGAGGCTCATTCTTTGAAGCGTTCAGTTTTTTCACTTACAAAGTCCGCCATGTAAATAGCAAATGTGCCACGGTGTGACACAACTGACTCTTAGGGAGATGGGGAGATGAGGGAACGGGAGACTTTGACTGGTTTAATGCATGTTATGCTCAATACACACCCATAATTCATTGAGAATAAGTACAATCCTATTAGACCATGGACCAGGTTTTATACATGCTTTATACTTTGCGCTTAGATCATTAAAATAGAGCCCCCAAAGTTAAAGAAACACCCAGATGGGTGTACTGTAAAAATGCTGGGTTCCACACAATTTCTTCATGTTGTCCCATCACAAACTGATCAAGTTCCCTTAATCATTTTACAAATTTAAGTGGATTGAACTTAAAACAATTAAGTTGTCCCCCAAAAAACTTTGTTGTGTTGGTTCAACTTATATTAAGCAACTAGTTTGAACAAGCAGCAAAAGCCATTTTTTGAGTGTGTGTCTGTACAGGTTATTCTCCACTCACACAGTTAGAATTAAGATAGAGTATGCGATGGTGGAACATCTCCATTGAGAGAATCTCCCGAAACAAGCTCTTCCCTTCAGTGAGTCATTACCTCTTCCAGACACAGCTCATTTCCCACATGGCCCTGGTGTCAAATGCCTTCAAGCCTTTGACCAAACTCTGGCCTCATCTCTCCCTCTCCACATGCATCTCCAACAGAAGGACCAGACCTCTATCACTAAGATGCTGAGTGCTTCTACACAGCCAAAGCCACTGAAATTAAGAGGGGCAGCAGGGGACGCACAGCACTGGCCTCCAGTAGTGCTCTCGAGTGGACAAGGACGATCGAAAAATGTCCTCACATGCGGCCACGCATGCAATTCATCACAGGACTCTGCTGAGAACATTCTTCAAGGGCCATCTCATGTGGAACCCTAAGCACCCATAATGCCCTGAAGAGATGACTGTACATGCACGGACCCTGTTGGTGAATAATGGATATGTGCAAATAGACGCTCTCGCACAATCCCGTGAGCGCTGTTCATCTAAACAACAACATGATGACCGCAGGGATGCAGGATGGCGGTGTGCTTCATCAGAAGATGTTGCCAATGATGCAAACATAACTGATACTAAAGACCACACTTTATAACAACAATCAAAGCCTAAAGAAAGTATGGAGGAGAGAAATAAAGGGACACAAATAGATCCCTGAGGCACACCATAAATCAGAATAAAAATAGCTGAGGATTTTACCATTTATAATGAAGAGAAAAATTATCTAAAACTCTCAAAGTTTTTATCAAATGTAACTTAAGAAGTATTTAATTTATTTATGAATTGGAATGTGAAATGAAAATGAGATTGTTTTGGAGTGATCGTCTAATGACGCAATGTGATTGACTGTGGGATAAAGGGGTGGAGTAAGGAATTTGTGTTACACACTGAGGAAGGCATTGTGCCGAAACGTTTGTGTTTTCTGAGTAACCCGTAGAATGTAAAAATAAAACAGCATGAAGTAAATACTTGATGAGTGCGTATCATTACCCTTTTGAACAATTTATTTATGAATTTTAATAAAAGCTATGCTGTTTAGAAAATAAATTATAAAAAAATTCTAAAAACTAAATTGAAACACTGAAGAGTTGACTAATAACACCGAAAGTAAAGCTTTATCTTCACAGGAATAACACTTTTAAATAATAATAATAATAATAATAATAATAATAATAATAATAATAATGATGATGATGATGATGATGATGATGATGATGATGATGATGATGATAATAATAATAATAATAATAATAATAATAATAATAATAATAATAATAATAATAATAATAATAATAATCTTAGGGTGCTTTCACACCTGTGGATCTATTCTCTTGTTCCGAAACAGGGATTAAAATAGTTACAATGTTGCTCTTTGTTCTATGGTGCTGTTCGCTTTCACATGGCAAGGTTTCTAAACGAACCAAAAGAGCTAAAACAAGTCATGTGTGACTAAACTCTCCTCACATTGGTCAGAGTTTGATGGTTTATTTTGATTAGAGTCCCGCTCAGCTGTCATGCGTCCTTATTTTAATTTATGACGATGAGCAATAAGACATTATAAGCGAAAAGCTGCACTTTCATTTTTGAATGGTGACACCCACAGTTGTCGTCATCAAATATAAATCAGAGGTAAGACTTTCTCATACATAACAGTTGGCTTATGCATTATAGGCTTTACATTATAGAGAGAAAAAAAAGATAAACCAAGACTGCAGTTCTGTCAATTTTCCTAATGAATAAACAGCTCTCGGTAATAGTTAACATGCTTTCACTTTCATATTTGACATGAAATGCACATTTACTGGTAGGAATGACATCCAGCTCTACTCATAATTCTCTCTTAGCCATATGCCTATTGCATATCAATAATGCACTGTGATATAGCCTGGCTCGGATTGTATTGCTTTCTCATTACTAGCTCCAGAGTTAGTTTCAATCGAGCCGAGACCACCTCATTCAGGCAATCTCGGACTGATTGTTTTGGCGCAGATCCGAGCGCGATTGCTGGATTCACATATGCCAAATGATA